>JAECWJ010000696.1:2785000-2972500 GCA_018150375.1 Drosophila sturtevanti | reverse complement strand
ACAGACAAAACATTTTCAAGTTGCTGCACTTCATCTTATAAAATATCCATAGATAACTTGCCGCACGAAAACATCAACAGCAATTGAAGTCAAGTTGCCACTGCCTACAACTCCCAACACACGCAACAGCCCCGCCAGCTTTCCCTAAACGGATATTATAAATTTTCAATTTCATATCCTTGCCTTTTTGCCAGTCTTTATAGTCATCGTCTTGGTCTTGGTCTTGGTTATCGTCATCGTCATCGTCGACTTGGACGTAGTCTTTGGTGAATGCTTCAAGTTATTTTCGCAGCGCTCCTCTAATGAGTTTTCTCTTATGCCCAAGCGCTTAAAATGAAAATATGTTTGCTTTGTGGCTTCTGCTTCAATGTAGAAGTCCTTGCCACAAGCTCTTCTCCCAACCACACACACACACACACTCTCTCTCACACATACACACACACAATGCAATACGATGCGAGACTTTTGCTGCTGTTGGCTTTTTCAAGTGCTTTGCCACTTTACTTCGCCTGCTTGGCTTCTTTTTTATGCGATATGATGAGAGCATATTCTTCTCTTTCTCCCTCCCCCCCCTCCATCCCTCTCTCTCCCTCTATCTCTCACTCCTTTACTCTTTTTTTTTTTATGCCGCGGCTATTGTTTTCGAAATGCATGCAATAACAAGAGCGGCGGGGTATACAAAATGCTCTATATCTGAGGCAGGTGCTGAGGCGTGCCAGAAAAGCAAAAGCTGTAAATGGTACAGCCCTTGTATGTGAGTGTGTGTGTGTGTGTGAGTATTTGAGTGTGTATGTTCCCTTTTCATTTTACATATGCTGATTGCAAATTTCTATTTTTGTACGCGAATCCACATCCTTTGTTGTTGGCATGCATTCGATTTTGTTGGCACTTTAACTTGAATCTTCAATTGTTTAAATGTAAAAAAGAAGCAAAAAATATAAACAAAAACCAGAGAAACAAATTATGCAAAAATTTTTGTTTAGCAGCAAAAAAAAAAGGAAAGAAAAAAAACTTTAGCAGTGGAAAAAGAATAAATTACAGTAAAATGTCAGCAAAGTGGTTAGGTGGAGGGGGTGGGGAGGGGAGGGGAGGGGAGGGGGATGAAGAAAAAAATGTCAACGCGACTTGCAACAGAACATGAACCGCAACAACATCAGCAATATAGTAACACCAGCAATATGAGGTAAACATGCAACTAGTTGGCATGGGGCAACATGGCAGGATCCAGCTGCCGTTGACACAGATTTAACCCACACACACACCCACACACACGCACACACATACACACAGGCATTTACACACGCACATATGTGCACGCAAAAATGTGGCCATAAAACAAGCGTTGCATACTTTTGAGCATGCATTAAATGAAAATTCCAAAGAGAAAAATCAAAGCAACGACTTTTAGTTACCTCTTTGTGAATAAGAGATTATTTATAAAATTTGTAATTACTATAGCTTATTACTTTATTTGGCACTGCATCATTTTTACAGTTATCGGAATTTTGGTTCATTTATTACTATTTAAATGGCTCTAGATATTAAATTCTTTTAGTTTTAGTCGTAATACTAGTTATTTTTTGTTTCGTTGCTCTGATTCTAGGGTATTAAAATGCGGTTTTTGCCTGGTGAGAAGAGAGAGGAAAGAGGTGAGCTAAAGCATTGGCTTTGATTTCACTTCAAGTGGCTGCTTTTAGACGACCGATTTTGCCCTAAATTGATTTTCGATTGGCTACTTTAACATACTCTACACATATGGTACATCCTGAGAGCTGATTTATGACCCAAATCGATATAACTGCCGATGTAGTTAAATACTTTGGGCATATCTTGACACAACTTTCTCAGGGTGCTAATTTCATTAGAATGTTTTTTTTTTTTACTTTTATTTGACTGGCTTAAATTTGCTTGATTGCTATCAAAAGGTGAGTAAACACAATTTGACTGTCAGCAAAAGTTTAAGTGCAGTTGACGTTTAAGTTTGTAGCGCCTCATTAAAAGCATATTTGCCACTGCCAACATCTCTTGCCCAATTCCCTAAGAGACAATCTGAATTCTTACAGCAGGAGAGGATGGTATGGTAACATCTGCTGCTGCTGCTGCTGCTGCTACTCCTGCTATACCACTGCCAACACTCGAGGCATGGAAAAGTTGAATTTTAATTTAAATGTGACCAACTTTATGACTCCAAAATGAGTTCAACGAGCGTGTGTGCAGAGGAGAGGTGGAAAGAGGTGGGGGAGGGAAATGTAAAGTGTGTGCCCATAGCCCTGTTCTCATGTCCGAGTTGAATTGGTGGGAGGCATAACAACAAACACAAGAACCCATATACCTCCATACCCACACCCATAGCCACACCCACACCCACACCAACATTCAACACTCAACATCCAACACCCAACACCCAACACCCACATCCACACCCATACAAACACATGGTCATGCATATATGTAATAAACTCCCACTCCTACTCTGTGCAATTACTTTGCATATTTCTCTGCATTTTGTATTCAATTTAAATGCAATTTATATACATACATACATACATACATACATATTTTTACAATTTTCATTTTCAATTTAATTTATTTTGTTTTTTTTTTTTTTTTTTTTTTCTTGATTGTATTTGGTTTCGTTTTGGTCTCCTTTGTGGAATTTCCACTATGCGATTTTAAAACTCAGTAAAGTTTATTTTTGTCCAAACCCGAAAAATAAAATAAATATATTTATTTGTATACTTCTTTTTTTTTTATGCCGCTTTGTGGCTATATAAAAACTGAAACACACACTCCAGAGGCAAAAAACCTCAGTGTAAATATGCGTATATATATTTTTTTTTCCAGAGAAATGATTCTCATTCTCCATTATTTTTCGGCAGAGGGCAGCTGGTGCACAGAGAGCAAACTGAATTTTTGTAGCTTGATTAAAAGAAATCTATAACAGGGGCAAGTGGACAGATACTATATAGCACATATAAATATACAGCTATATAAATACATACATATACATATGTATATACGGAATGAAATAAGAATATGATCTGCCATTAACAGAGCAATAATACACAAAGGAAATATAAATATCTAAACATGCACAAACATGAAAAAAGGATTCAGAAGCTGATCTTGGATACGCTTTTTGTGTATTATTAAGGGGTGACTGATAATATCTATAGGAAATTACCAATCGAATTTAATATATAATGTTAAATAAAAATATTCAGTTTATTGACAATTACCTAAAATATATATGTAACCTTTTTGTTTTTTTTTGTTTTTCAACATTTGCAAAAATGTATCATGAATCTGGTATCTTTATAATGAAAGCATTTCTCTCTCCGTATTGCCAAGGGTCTTATCCTTTTTGTAATAAAAATGCTTAAATGCACGACCAGACAAACAAACAAAAAAAAAAAAAAGAAAAAAGGACAAACTCTGCTTTTGCTTGTGTCTGTCATATTTTATACACACTAACACCCTCATATATAGCTACACATAGACACACACACACACACACACACATACACACATTGAGAGAACAATTAAATTGAAATTGCCACGCAGACAATGACAATGAGACGAAAAACGATGAAATGCAAACGAATTTGTATATATACAGGACTCGCAATAATTTCTAGACATTTGTATAAATTTGCAATTGCATTTTATTGAGCCGACGAGCTCCTTCACATTCCATTACATTTACATACATTTATGTATTTATGTTTGTTTCTATATATGTATATATGTATGTATGTATGTATGTATGCATGTAATTGTATATGGCTGTATTCTATTTAGAATTGTACCGCACTGAGTGTGTGCCTGGCATACATTATTTTTCCATCTCCATCTCTTATATGGTGCGTGTGAGTGTGTCTCTGTGTGTGTGTGTGTATTGTATCTTTATGGTTCGTTATACATATTACGTATACGCATTGTAGTAAATACGAAAAACGCTAAATGGAGAAATCAATGCAAAAACCCCCAAAATAGGGAAAAAAGAATTTTTTGTTTTTTTTTTTTTTGGGCAAATTTAGGCAAATGTTTAGTACATCCCATGGGAAGTAAACAATTTGATTTCGATAGAAGAAAAGAACAAATCTACTTATCTATGAATCTTTTCAAAATTTGTAAGCCATAGGCAATATGGAATTGGCCAATATAAATTTTAGCCAATTAAATAGAAAGGTCCAAATGTGTTATAACATTCAAATAACAATGAATGAGAATCAATATTTAATTGATTCAATAAGTAATATCACTAATATTGCAACATTTAACACATTTTTAAATTGGTTTAATTGGGCTTACACCAGGGGAAAAATAAAACTATTAAATTTATTTCATATTTGAATAATAATAAAAATTAGAGTGAAACACATATATAATCTGAAAATCTTCTTCACATTTGGCAACTCCAGCATATATTTTAGAAAAATTCTCAATTTTCCTAAATGCTAACTTATTTTTTTATAAGTATTTCAATTTTATGTGCGCTTTGTTAAACATGCAAAATAATTCACAATTAAATAACACAAAGTGCAAAGTTACCAAAAGGATATTATATTTATTGCTGCTAAATTGTAAACGCTTTTCTAAAGCATAATAAAAATGTCAGTTAAGGCAAAGGGGAAGATAAATAAAATGCTGCAAAAGACAACAAATTGATGCTAATCAAGTTAATAAGGGAGAAAAATGCTCGGTGATATATGAGAATGAGTTGAATGTTGGCTTCGCTTGTGGCATGACTGTGTGGCATGGCTGTGTGGCATGACTGTGTGGCATAAACTTGTAGTATGAGTGCAGATGTAAAGCACTTTGGCAACTGTTCCCAGTTTTTTTTCTGTTGGTTTAAGTCTTCTCTGAGGGCACTTTGAATTGAGTTGATAATTTATTTTTTAAAATCATTGAATTAACATTACAATTAATGGAGTAAATAAAAAAATTATTATGACAAATATTTTATCATATTTAATATTAATTTTAATAAGATAATCAATTTAATGAAAGTTTTTTTCAACCTAAAATATCATCAAAGATAAGCTTCAAGAGACTATAAATAGAATTTTCTTCTAAATTGGATATATATAAATACCGATAAATTCATATTTGTAATTATGTGACATTAGATTGGCTTTTTCCAAATATGTTTTCGTTACGGTTAATATAAAAATATTTAAATTCAAAGGTCTTAAAATATATCTCCACTTCTCCTGATTTTCTCATAATTATTTTGTTTATTTATTTATTTATAATACAGTTAGACTTAATTAAAATTAAACCTAACTTATGAGTAGAGCATAAGCTAGATTCTCATAATTATATACTTATGAATGTTTATAAACTACTATATATATTATTTATAATCTTCTGCCCTTGTTAGTTAATTTCTGTATAGGAAATTAATTTTCCACATAACTTTTAAATTTAAAATTAAATTTACTATTGCATAAAACTGTTTATATTAAAGTTTCGTCTGTCATTCCATTTCATTTATGCAATTCATTCAAAAAATTTTCAATTGCAACTCAAATAAGAGCAAAGAATTTTCTCATTTACCCATCCCAGATTCTCTATGCCAACTTACACTTTGGCAGCCACAAATTATCATCAGCTGCCAAAGCTTTAAAAAAAAAAGAAAGAAAAACGAAAGAAAAAAAAAGTGTTGACAATGCAGGAAAAGATAGCGAAAAGAAGAAATCGCAACAACAATTTCATTGACACAGTTTTCCCCCGTTACTTTTTTTGTTTTTATTTTTTTGTTTTTGTGTTTTGGGTCGGGAAAATGTAAAAAAAAAAAAAAAAACAAGAGGAAAAATGTCGACTAGCAAAATCGATGGCCTGAAAAAAGGCAGCGAGAGTAAAACAAAATAAGAAAGAAAAAAAAAAAAGGAACCCGAAAGCAAAGTCGTAGTAAATCGCATCACCTCCCCATTTTCCCTTAATACTCCTGCCTCTCCTCTATATACCATTGTCAGTCGACTGTTGTGGTGGTATATCTGTGTGGCAGTTGTACGTGTCATTTGGCTGCAGTTTTATTTGCTTGGCCATAATGCAAGTTTATGTTTATGGCCCTGCTCCAGCTGCAGCTACCGATTTCATTTCTGGCCAAGTAAGTTGGCTGATCTTGCACTCGACTGAGCGTAAAACAAACAAAAGAAAAACATGATAAGCCACACAAAAATAGTTCAAAGTAGACCAACTATTAGATGCTCTATAAAATGACAAAACAAAATTTAAAATCAATTAGGAAATCAATTTCAATTGTTTACATAGTATTTAATAAAATATTTAACATTATTTCTTAAACGAATAAATATATGCATATGGAGACCTGGTTACATCGTTTGACCCTAATCGTTGCCACATAACATTATAGAAATAACAAAAGAATTGCAAAATTTGTTTAAAAATAGATTTCGCTTGGCATTTTCCTTCCTCTAAGAGCCTCGATTCAAGAAATGGATGGGGGGGGAGCACAACTTGGGCACGTTTCCATTGCTCTACGGAGCAATGAAACGTTCTAATGCCATTTGCAAGTGGAACGGAAAAAGAAAGCAAATTGTAAAGAAAAAACGAAAAAAACTAGGACTAAATATGTATAAGGAGTATGTAGCAGTAGCAGGTGCCCGGGAGCAAGAGCAATTCCAAGCAATCTTTGACCCAACTCTGGCTGGTTGTTGTCGTTGACTTTTGCCATTTTAGCAGACAGACGGGCGACGACATTTTTTGTTTTGTTTTTGGCCAAAATAAAAATGGAAAGTTGGCATAAAAAGTAAATAAACAGCAGCAGAATAAGTTGTGAAGGAATGTGGAGTAAATGGTTAGGGGGCTCAATACAAAGAGATGGAAGGTAACTAAACGGAAAGCAAAAGCCAATGCAACACAAAAATAAAGAAAAATGAAAAAAAAAAATAAAAAGGAAAAAAAAAAAGAAGAGAAAAATGTAGCAACTGCCATTTGGAGAAGGAAGAGGGATCTGCTAAATCAGGTCAGGGATTTAGATGGTGAATGGGCTCTTGTTGGTGTCGCTTTGTTGGTGTTACATTTGTTTTTATATATGTATATATGTATGTATAGTTTTTTTTTAACTGCAAAATGGCAAAAGTGAAATTGAAATTACGTATACGCAACGTTAAATTCAATGCAAGCATTAATTTAATTACTGCAAAGAGACAAACAACAAATTGAACTGAAAAGGCGGCCAAATGAATGCGCCACATTTTCAAGTCTCTTTACCGCTTTGTGTGTCAGTGGAGCAGCAGAAAAGAAATAATGATAGAGAGAGAGAGAGAGAGAGTAACAGAAAGAAGAAAAAAAATAGATGGAGATGGAGATGGAGAAGGACAACCGCAAGCTGCATTTTTAATTGCGCATACGTGCGAGTCAGCCCGAGGGTACACAGAGAGAGAGAGAGAGAGAGAGAGAGAGAGAGAAGAATGCTGGGAAAAAGAAATGAGCTGGCAAGGATGCGGTAGTTCTACTTGATCTCATTTGGCGTGGAAATTATGGCACACTCAAGTTGATTTTGACAGGCAGGTGGAAGGCCCCAGCCACACCAGCCAAACACACACACACACACACACAACCACATACACGCAAAGACAGTGGAATTTATGTATGTATGTATGTATATATGGAGAATGGTGCGCATCCTTGAATCGTTCAAAAGTTTTGTGTTTGCAAAAGTTCAGCACGTTTCACGTTCTGTGTGTTCAGCCTAAGTCCCTTAAGGGGTCCTTCCACTTTTCTTGTTTGGTTGCTTACTTGGCTATTTGCCGCCTGCAGCTGTTGCCAATAAGAGTTTTTGGACCTGGACCACAAATTGTTAGGCCACTTCAAGTTTTTCAGGTTTTAGCTCTTAATTGATATGCAATAAACATTGCCCAATAGGACAGGGCGTATCAATGAAGAGATTCTTGCCTTTGGTAGACAAAACTGACAGGCAAAATCTGCCACAACTGACAAGCAAATCCGTTTCAGGCCTCCTTTACCTAACATACTACAAAGGCAATTCAGTCGCCATACAATTCTCGGTATATTTTGATTTTGTTTTGTTATGCCTGACTCCAAGTACGGCTACGTCTCCGGCTACTGTTCTAGTTTCATTTCCAACTTGTGCGCTGGTCCTTGCCATTTCCTCTCTATGTGTGTGTCTGTGTGTGTGTATATGTATATAGAGTCCGTCAAGTATTTAAGTTTAATGCGCTTAGTCGATTCCGACTCCGACATCAATGGCATTCATTTGCAACGTTTAAGAAAATTGAATTACAATGCTTTTTGCTAAATTTACCAAAAATTACTGACTGCTAATTGAGTTGTGAGTTGTGCCATGTGGCCAAATACTTAGAGTTGTCCTATATACATATATATATATAGTACTTGTACGTATTGCGTATACGCCATGTGTATGGAATTTGTTAAGGGATTAGTCATCAATTAAGCAACTAATTGCAAAAGTACACAATTACTTATAATAGATTACAAACTGAATATATATATATATATGCATATACATATATGAATTGATTTTCGATGGCCGAGCATAACAAAAATCTATTTCGTAAGATTTTAATCGAATTCCTAGCACTAAATATGTTTTGCTGAGATATAAAGAGACTTCTCCTCTGGTAAACATTATGTTCGAAATTGAAATGATTATTTCTTATCATTGAATATATATACATGCATATATAGATATGTATGTATGTATGTATGCTTGTATGTTTGTATGTATGTATTTATACTGCTAAATAAACTTACAAACTTTACTCAAAGTAACAGAGACAATTTCAACCGAATTCACTTCATTGATTGCGACTTGTGTATAGCCTCGTATAAGGAAGTAATATATACTATATATACTATATAAGAGAAGTGGAAAACAAAATGATTTAAGCTGCAAAAACTTTTGACAAAATAAAAGTTTCAATTGAACTAAAAACTTTCAATGTATGTAAAATTAATCTGGCATGAAGTAAACAATTTTAAAGATTATGTAAATGGAATTTTTATTTTTATTTTTATTTTTTTGGCGCTTACAATTGGTTTTATACAATTTGTATAAAATAATAAATGTAAACATATACATATGTATATAGTAGGTATGTATATATTTTTGTATACTTACTCATTTTTTGAGACGATTATCGCTTGATTCTTTTGTTGGCTGGGTTGAATTGAATTATTTTAAAATGTTATCACGTATACGCCCAGTGGCGGATTTGTTTTAGCACCAAAAAATTTGAATTAGCTTAACAATAAGTATGGTATTGTTTAAAATTGAAGTTTACGTTACGTTAAATTGAATATTGTATTTTTGGGCTGGACTTTTAATTACACATAAAACAGAGAGCAAAATTTGTTATCATTTATAGCCAATATGGTTAAACGCACACACAAAAACACACACACACACACACAGACAGAGACTCAGAGGCAGACTAATGGCAGCTGTGTCAGTTGTTTGCTGCTACTCTTGATTGTCATTTAAATGTGCATATTTAATTTATTTATCAAAAATAGTTAGCCACTGCCAAAAAATTGAGGAAGAATGAAAGCCGTATACCAAACACTGGCAAATGCAATTTTGGGGGCTTTTTCTATAATTTATTTATGGTATTTATTTAAATTTCAACAAAATTTGTACATATTTTCATTTTGTACTATTTATATTTGGGCACATTTTCGGCTTTTGTTTCAATAATTTATGCAAATTATTTTCCATTTTTCCGCAGGCCCAAAAAGACATTGGGTGGGAGAGAGGTGAGAGAGAGAGTGAGAGTAGAAGATAGTAAAAATATTTAGATTTGCAATTTTTGTTGAATGGAGTTATATACATAGGAGTTACATACATACATATATGTATACGTACTATATATGTTTGGTAATTTATAATTTATTCGAATAATCTGTAAAGTGATATAAAATAGTTATTATAGTTGTTATTGCGGTAAGCAATGATTCCATTTTAATTTTGAATTGATATATGTATATGTAAATATATATAAATCCTTATGCAAACTAGTATAAAACAATCCAAAATTATATCTTATAACAAAGATAATATTTTTGATTCAGCTTATTGTACGATTTTTAAAGGAATAAGAGGTTTTCATAGCTCTACAATGTTATTTCAAATTAAGTTTGATCTTTTCTTATCTCTTTATTCCGCTCCATTTTTTTAATTCACAATATAAATTTATAGTCCCAATTTTCCCATTATTACTATCTCAGTTCTGACTTTTATTTAATCACGATTTATCATTCTTAACATTCCTTTCATCGGTTGCTTGAAAACAATTTCCCTCTCCTTTTATTCCTGATATCTATTGTTCCCATTGCTTGGTTCTCTTTCTTCTAATCTCAGATATTTATTTATTTTGAATACTTAATCTTCTACCATTTATCGGGTTTTTATTCTGTTTGTAAGGATTCTATCAATTAAATTCTAGTCAGTGCTTTAAACCATTAACTAAGGAAGAGTATTGTGACTTAGTCGGATTGTTGATAATAATTGAAGGATTTTCTTTCTCGTATCATATTTTATACATATATATATAATATGGATACTCTATGAATTGTTAAAGAATTTTATATTGAGATACAAACTTTAAATTTTCATCATTAAACTGATGAAAAGGACTCTCGATTTGATCGTCGATAAACGGTTAGGGTATATAAATAATTTTGCATAATTTTTTTGTTGCTTCAATTTTACATGTGAAATTTACATAAAATTAATAAATGTTTTGTTGCTTTTCTTATGGTATTTTCCGCTGTCCGCATAATAAATATTAACGTTTAATTTTTCAATATAATAGAAAAAAAAGCGGTTGATTGAATTTTTATTGCCTGAACATTTATTTATTTACTGTTGGGTCTATCTCATTATTTTTCCTCTTTGGCTATTATTAAAAAATATATACATATACATGTACTTATATATATATATATATATTGTTTTTATAATTTTTAATTAAACACACGCAGTGCAGCAGACACAAAAAAAATATATATATATATATTCATACTCTCAAATAAATATAACTCACTTGAGTTCTTTTCGATTTATGCTATAATAAAAATAGCAACAGATTTAATTAAATATAAACTTTTCACTTTTAATGTATTCAAATTGGCCACATTCCAGTGAACCATTTCGCTGGCCGGATTAATTTTCATCTTCAAATTTGTTGGTCTGAGTTCAATTTAAAATAATTAAAATGCCGTATATAAGCCTTTCCGTTTTGTATTTTGCCATTTGGAACCTTTTCATTTTCTTTTTAATTTTTCATTTTTCTTTTTTTTGGCAAAGTAGCCGCAAATATCATAATGTATATTAGGAGACGTTTTTTGGTCTTTTCCATCCGTTTGCCCATTACTTCTAAACCCCCTCGCAAAAATTTTAAGCACTTGAGCGTTGCTAAGCAAGATTTATGAGCCACTAGGGGGGGCGTGGCATTGGGCATGCCTTTAGGTTTGGTTATTTTATTTTATTTTTTTTTTTTTTTTAATATATTTGCCAAGGTCTTTCAATTTGTTTGTTTGTCTTTGTGGCCACACAGATAGAGAGCAGAGACCGAGAGGGAAAGAGAGAGGGAGAGGGCATGTGGGGGAGTAAGAGAACTTTTTACTCAATGGCCTTGCCCTTTTCTCTTTCTGGTCTGGGTCGGTGTTTTTCCCACATTTAAATAATTTAAAATATTTGAACATTTTGGGCAATTTGGTTAATGGCCTGTGAGTCTCGTTTTCGAAAGGGTTGCTCGTAAATAACCTGAGGAGTAGCATTTCTCGCCCCATTTTGGCGATTTACGTTGACTCAGCTGCTTGATTTAGTTTTAAGTGAGGCTCACATATAAAAAGATAAGCGATACAAATAGTTTGGCAGGCCATAAGTTCCATCAGTCGTTTATTGGTTAGTTTATACCATTGTCCTTTTTATTTTTTTTAAAGGATATCAGACGACTGAGTGAACAAATGGAAAGCATTTAAGTTTTCTCGCTCACATGTGACGCAGATGCCTCTGCACTCCATGTAGTCCTTGCCTATATATGTATCGACGTATGTGGCTCACTAGTTCAAGGACTCCGCCCACTGTTGCTGCACGGTCCAACCCAATTACGCAAAAAGCGTATATGAAAAACGGGCGTAGCAAACAGAAAAAAAAAAACAAAAAAAAAAAGAAGAAAAAAAAGATGAAAAATCTCATCATATCCAACCTACCTTGACAACCTTTAACCCTAAATATGCGACCCGACCTAGAAATGTGGCATGCTACATACACAGCGCCAATCCGTACCTTTTCCCTTACCCCCGCTTAGCTTATATATTACATATATGGCTTTTTTTTTTGCAAAGTTAGCGTGCCGAGAATTTTTGTTTATGCTTCTGGGCAAAAAGATAAACACAACGAAACCAACTCTCACACAGACACACACACACACACGCACACATATATTTATACACACATAAACAGAGAGAAAGAGAGACGAGTGGCAAATGTGCCAATGCCAGGCAAACCTGACTGACAACGACATAACCACAAGCAGCCATTCCATTTACAAAGCCAGGCTGGCACACAGTTTATGCAAACGTTCAAGGACATTGCATGGCACAGCCACTGCCTCTGCCACTGTCTCTGCCACCGTCTCTGCCACTGGTTCTGCCTCTGCCTCTGCCTCTACTACTATCACAAGTTATTCTGCATTGGTATAAGTAAGTCAAAGTTGCGCCTGCAGGTTATGCAACGGTTTTTTTTTTTTTTGGTTTTGTTATTGTTGTTGGTCTTTATCCTATTACGTTTTGTTCTATGCATTAATTGCCGCCTAATTTGTCGGGCTAATTTGTTAAATTTGACACCTCAATGCTCACACAAACACAAGCACAAACACATGTATATGAATGTATCTATGTATGTATACGTATACATAATCAAACATCCACTCTCACACATTTACAATTTAATGACGTCAAAAATAAAACTGGTTCGCTACTGCCACTGCTGCTGCTGCTACTGCTTCTTCTCCTCTCCTCACCTCTCCTCTCTTCACCTCTCTTCTCTTGCCTTTCCTCTCCTCTTCTCTCTTTGGTCAGCTTACGAAATTTCTCTATGTATGCGTGTGCGTGTAAGCAGCAGCTGTGTGTATATTTGTCTCTCTGTGCGTGTGTCTGTGTCTCCGTTTCGGCGTGTATGTGTGTGTGTGTGCTGTTTTCACTTTCACTTTCATTGATTTTTAAGCATCGCTCTAGAAGCGTGTCACAAAATTTATTTATTTATTTTTTTTTTTTTTTGTATTTTAAATCTTTTCCTTTTTTTTTATTTTTAGTTAAAATTTTTTTTTTAAAAGTTGCATTCGTTATTTGAGTTTTTATTGGGTTCATTGGATAACAAAGAAAAAAAATTAAAAAAAAAAAATAAATAAAAAATCATCTTGCTTTCATTTTTTAATATTATATTGCCATTGAACACAATCACGTGAAATTTGTTCGTTCCAACTACACAGAGTTCAAATTTGTTACCGAGTTTCACCGAGAGACAACCAGAGACAAGATTCTCTCAACGTCAAACTGCGCTCGCTGCCAAAACTAAACTGAAACTGAACTCGTTGGCCAAGTTATCTGATTTCGTATTTAAGGCAAAGCCATGGCAAGCTGTTGTTGCAGAAACAGCAAAGGCAACGGCAACAGCAACAGCAACAGCAACAGCAACAGCAACAGCAACAGCAACAGCAAACAGCAGAGGCAGCAAAAATAATGGTAACAGTTTTTCGTCGACAGAGGCGCAGGCGCAGTTTGAACAATTTTATGTTCCTTTTGGTCGTCACACACTGTTGCGTTCATTTTCCTTTCTCTCTCTCTCTCTCTCTCGCTATATCTCTCTCTCTCTCTTTCTCTCTGTGTCTTTCACTATCTGCCTCTCTTTCTGTCGCTTTGCATCTCTTTCTGGCCATGGCATAGCATTGTTTACATTGTGTTATTGTTGTTGTGGTACATTTGCCATAAAGAAAGTGTATTTTTAGGTGTAATGTTGTCATCTATAAATAAAATTAAGCATACGCCACGTGGGCACAAGCGAATTGTGAAGCTGTTACCACAATGTAATCAATGTTGATTGATTTGCAAAATAGTAATAGAAAATGAGAAAGAGCAAAACATTCTTGAAGTGAAATAAACATATGTCCAGCTTAAAGGATGTGTCCATTTTTTCTTATTAGAAAATACATCTATAATGGAATTAGTTAATTTTCTTTTTAGTGAATTTCAAACAAAATGAATTCCCCCCTCCCCACCCCCTCTCTCTCTTTCTCTCTTTCTCTCCTTCTAACTCTCTTTTATTAGTTCACTGTATAAGGATATTTAGACAATGGTGGCACGTGTGGCACAAATTACATGCCGTTGGCATGGCTGACCATTATATGACTCAATTTGAGGAATTCTAACAAAGGAGACCACAAAATGTTCCAACAATAACACACACGCACACCTATAAACAAACGTACCAAGCAAATGTACATGCATACATACATACATATATATATATATATACATAAGACCACACGTGCCATTTCCTGTACGCATTCTTTTCATTCTTTTTCTCTGGTTAGTCGACAACAATTTTCACGCTGATTGGTTTCAAGTCATTTTCTCTTGTTGCTTTTCATTCATTTTGCTATACGCTACAAGAAAAAGAGTCAACGAGCCAAAGCTAAATGTCACTTTCCACTAGCCAAACATTTTTTACCCACAGCCCAAAAAAAAAAACCTCTCCCTATCGCTAACCCACTGCCAACATTCAGTAATTCCATTGAGCCTCGTCTCTCACATATCTCTTTCTCCCCTCTCTCTCTCTCTCTCTCTCTCTCTCTCTCTCTCTCTCTCTCTTACACTCTCACTCCCTCTCTCTTTCTGCCTCCCTCTGCTTGAAGGCACTTTTGGAATTTAATAATGAAATAGCCTTGTCCTTTTGCTTCTGAGAACAATTTTCAATTTTCCACTTTCGACTTTTGCCTTACGGCATTGAAATGCGTTTGATAAATTCTCTTGAAATCGAAGCATGAAAAACTTTTCAAAACATTCAACTGATGGGGCGGGGAAGGGCGATGGTATTGTGTGGAGGGGTATGTGCTGGAAATCAGTTGCAATTGACAGCAATTGACAGGAGCAGCAACAGCATTAAAACTAGCAAAAATTTCAACATTTCTTGGGGGCATTTTGCAGTAGCAAGTTTTTAGTGTCTAATGATATAATCATTTTTAATAACTAATTAAAAAGTTTCTCTCATGTGGGAATAATTAAAATTGCACTATATATAAACTTTTACTAATCGCCAATCAATTAATAGATTTTCTCCCCCCCTATGCGTATACCAATACAACAATAATGTTAGTAGTTAGTATAAGATGAACTTTCTATCTATGTCTGCGTCTTTGTGGCCAATAATTCCGCCCTTCACCTCCACCTCCCCCTCCCCTTTCCCATTCCCCATTCCCCATTCCATCCTCATCCCCATCTCCCCTAAAGCAATGACAAAGTTAAAGAAGGGAAAGAGATGCCGGTCTTGAAAGACTAATGCCTATTTTTATCATTGAACGTTGACAAGGAGCAACAATAGAAATGGAGAATTGTTTGATTCATCGAAGTGTGGGCGTGTTCTGTCATTTGTTGCTGATGTGGGCGGGGCGCCTTTTGAGTTAATATGTTTGTCATTTTTGATATTTTGAATGGCTTGACTTGGTCCACCTGCCAATTGCCAGAACAAACAATGAAATTTATTACTCTGGCATTGTTTAGAAACTTTTTTGTTTTCTTAATTCATTTTATCGTTTTATCTGCCACATCAAAACTGAATGGCAGTAACTAATTTTGATGACAGCTTTAATCATAACTGATAGACAGACGATGGTTAAAATGAATTTTACTCGTTTAAGGTAACTTTGATTGCAACTGGTTGGTCATTAAGTGGCAGCAGCCATTGTAAGTGCTTTGTAAGCGTATTTATATCTTTGTGACTTTACACAAATACCCATACCACACACCGATTTGTAATGCTATATGTGAATGTGTGTGTGTGTGTGCGTGTGTGTGTGCTTGGCGTACTTACACTTAATTGAATCCTGCGGGCAAAGCTCCTGGTTGCTGGGGGTTGGCTCCTGAGGCATGCGGCCTGCCAAAGCGTTTAGAGGGCACCCGCTGATGATGCCGATGCCAATGCCAATGCCAATGCTGATGCTGATGCTGATGCTTCCTGAGTCACCCATAGCAATGTTCCTGCTGTTAGTGTTGGGTTTGTTCTCTTTTTTTTTTTTTTTTTGCCTTTTTTTCTTTTTGAGGTGAGAGGGTGAATTTGGAATGGGCAATGCGCTTACTTCAGCTCACATCCTGCCGCCGGCGCATCGTCAGCGAGTGCCTCTAATTCAATTAGCAAGTTCAGAGCCAAAGCAGCAAATGGCTCGTTAAACACGCTGTGTTTTTGTTTCCTCCCCACTCGCCCCACTCGCCCCACAGTCACCTCAACTTCCTCTCACTTTGCGTCGTTTTCTCTCTCTCTCTCTCTCTCTTTCCCCGCCTCTGTCTCATTCTGTGCGCTTTTGTCTTCCTGCTTAATGCTACTTCACTTGTGTTTCTTTCTTTTTTAAACATGTTTTATTACAGTTTTTTTTAGCGCTAGCTGGCGCCGTTTTTATGCAAACGGAAGTTGCCACAAATCTATGTGTGTATATGTATGTGTGCACTTGTGTGTGTGTGTGTGTGTGTGTGTAATGAGCAAAATATTATAAATTACCAAAACTCCTTGTTCACGCTTTTTACATGCTCGAATCCATTTTCCTTTATTCATGTTTTTTTTTTGTGGTTTAATTTTTTTTCATTTTTTCATTTTTTTTTTTTTTTTTTTGGGGTTTGGTAGATAATGCATGGAAAAATCTTTTGCACTTGAACAAACACTTGGTCAGTGACCAGTGGTTACCATCCATCCCTTTAACCCTAACCTCTGACATAATTATGAACCATGCATGCATATAATTTTCATTCTCCAAAAAAAAGAAGATAAAAAATTAAATAAAATACGATATTGTCTAGAAAGTAAAGCATCGACGTTGATTTACCCATTAGCAAATAATGTAAACGAAAGTCTTGATATATATAGAATAAATAATAAAAATAATTAATATAATTTAAAAACTAAAAACAAAATAAAATATGAAATGAATTTTGTTGTAATAAATCTAACGATATGTAGTAACTTCTTTCATTAACTAACATATATACCCCTAGTCATACAATTATGAATAGTATAAGCAATTAATTCACTTTGCTGACCAAATCTTCCTACTGCAGGACTCTCATTTGATGAGCAAAAAAAAAAAAAAAAAATAAAACAAAATCTAGCTTAATTTAATATGTATCTTGTACATCTGAGCTTACACTCGAGTTATCAAGAATGCCGAGAGGAGAGAACACATTCTAACCCAATGAGAAAATAATTATTTAAATCTAAAAAAGGTTTGACCAGACGACACAGTCTTTAAACTTTCTTATTCTGATTTAAATTCTATGTAAATATACCTTATGGTTGTCCGATCCGTATAATTTTTATACTTTATTTGCATGCATTAAGAAGGAGCTCATCTGTGGAGTTCCATTCACTTAGCCCAAAACTTAAGGCATAAAAATTGGAAATAAATAGACAGACGAGCGGCTATGGCTCGCTTGGCTCACCTAAGAATATATCTATCTATATATATTTTATCATCTCTAATAAAGTATCTCTATACTCTTTGCAAAAGGGTATAAGAAAGAGTAAATTGCAATTCAATTGCCTTATTCCTATTTTCATTTCCACTTTATGCAAGAATAATCTTTCAGTTAGCAATCACTTCTCAACATATGGCCTCTCTTCAATGCATATTCTCTTTCTGACCCTTCTTTTGTTACGCAAGTGTCTGGCATCGAAGAGCGGGCAACAAACCGACAAGCAACTAACCAGTTTTCAACACCCAAATCCCCAATCGGTGGTGCCCTTTTGAGCCATATTTTTTACAATGGCCATAAGCTTTGAATTCCGCTTCTCCCTTATTTTTTTTTTCAACTTTCTTTTTAGTACTTTTTTTTTTGTTATTTTTTTTTGTATTGTTTTTTTTTTTTGTTTTACGTTTCGCACATTTAGTTTAGCCTGGACATTGAGGAGAAGAGAAGTGGGGTTTATAAGTTTGTGTGTGTGTGTGTGTGAGTGTGGTAAGGGGTGGTGGAAGGGGTGAAAGGGTTTTTTTTCTGTGCAGCTGCAGCAACAAAAGTCCATTATCCTTTTTGGCGTTATCGGTAATCAATTTCAGTGGACCGTTGCCGCTTCTGTTGAACAAGAGTGAGTAAGAAAGACGGGTAGAGAGAGGGAGAGAGAGAGATAGAGAGAGGGATGGTCAAACCCAAAAAAAAAAAAACAAAATAAAAAAAATACAAGTTTTTTAGCCCTTCAGCTTCGTAGCATATAAAAGCAACGCCAACAGCATCAACGGCTGTGACAACAATGGCAACAACAACAGCAACAACAACAACAATTATTGTTAGTTTTGAAATATGCACGACCCTACATCAGTCCGCCCACCCTTCTACAATGGCATCCAACCGAACTATTGAAGCCCCATATCACCCTCATCCTCTCAGACCCTTTATCATAAACTCCACCTCCACCTCCACCTTTACCATCAAACACACGCATGGCACAACAAAAGCTTTTCAAGTGTTGTTTCGAATGTTTGTTGCTGTTGCTGTTGCCGTTGCTTTTTGATGCGAGTTTTGTGTGCACATTCTACAGTGCAATTTCAGTCGCCCAACGAATAATTCAATTTCAATGTAGAGCAATTTTCTTTTCTCTTTTTTTTTTTTTTTTTTTCATTTTTTTTTTTTTTTTTTGCACTGAGTTACTCTCTACATCATGGACGTAGTTAGCCCATTCATAATTTGGGAGGAAAACCGAATGCAGAAACTTGTTCATATGGAAAACCAATTTCATAAAAGGATTTTAATTCAATTGTGTATATAATTTGTATTCATTGCGCTAGTTTCACCGATTTTATGTAATTTTGTTGATTTTCAAATGTGAATAACATTTTAGATGTCATTTCACGGGGAAAATCGTTAATTAAACGCATTTGCAGTATTTGTAATTAAAATAAGAATCTACTATATAATTAATATAAATAGATATTTTTTAGATTTTATATTAAGTTACTTTTACAAATTTATATACATTATATATAATATATTATTAGATAGAATATATACTGAAAATATTTAAGTATTGTACAAAACTTTGATAGATTATGTTATCTAGGATATATGAGGTTATATTCCATTACCTACATATATATATATAGCAGATATAGCAGATATTGAGGTATCTACTTATGTTGTATCTAAATTATAATTTAATTTTTTAATCAAATCTGCTTAGAAGTAAAATGCACATATTGGTATATTAAATATTATATAAAATTAACAGATTCCTAAGACATTATCTATCTACACTATCTATATAACAATATCTATATAATCATATCTATATATATATGTAAATATATGTATAGGTAACCAACTATAAGTTGAGCTACACCCATGTTGAAATTCTTGCCACTCACTTACGTCGAGTTGTCGAGTAGTTGAAAAGTTTTTGCTGTTGCATTCGCAATTGGCTTCAAATTGGCTTGTCGAATTAACTGTATAGTAGGGTAAAATGATGATAGGAATGGGGTTGATGGAGGTGGCGAAGGGTGGCAGAGGGGGGAATTGTGCTTTAGCCTTGCGCTAGATTTAAGTTACAAGCCGCTTTTAATTGAATGCGCCCATTGGCAGTTCGTCATTGGTATAGTTGTTAGTTGGCAGTTGATGGACTTGTCCAAATATAATTACAGTTATCTAACTGCAAAGCTGAAAAGTATGCTATGAAAAAAGAAAATTTTACTATGAGCCCTTTTTTTTTTGTACTTTTGAATTATGCAGATGCCGCCTTTTGTGTATATCTTGAAGTTGGCTGCTCATTTCAATGCAGTTATCTAGACCCCCCACTTTCCTACCCTCACCCTCACCACCGCCATCGCTCCACATTTTCCCACTTTCCCGCTTTGTGAAAAAGTGAAACTGTAGTTTACTCTTGAGAGCTTTTCAATTTGGCGGCTTGGCTCAGCTTTCACTTTTCAATTAATTCCTGTGGCGGTCCGTTGGCGGTGGGACTAGCCGCTGTGTAACATTTTATATAAGCTTTCCCTTGCTGGCACTTGGATATACTCTATAAATCGTAATCATATTACATTTTCTTACGAAAGAGAAATTTTGATAAACATTTTTTTAGTTTGAGTTTTGATTACGAAGTTAAAATATATTTATATATATACAACAAATACATAGTTATATCCTAACTAGGGAAAAGTGTATTATTTAGCCTGTTTGTTTGCAAGATTGTTTTTTTTTTTTTTTTTTTTTTGGTTTTCTGCCTTGCCATTAGTTTTTACTGTGGCTTTGGCTTTTCTATGTAGGTCAGTGCAGTTTTTGGCTTTCGTTCTCATAGAGAGTAAGATAGGAATATATATATATATATTTGGATAGAGAGAGAGAAAGAGAGAGAGAGAGAGGCGGAGAGAGAGAGTGAAAGAGAGAAGAAGGGAAATGAAGAAACATGGCAAACCACGTGACTATTTGGAACAATTGGAAGCTCTCCCAGCTTATTCCTACACTGCTCCTCCACAACAATGTATTGTGGGGGGTGGGGGGGAGGGTGTGTGTGTCGATTAGCAAAATTGAAACTGACAGAAAAAAAAAAGAAAAAAATAAACAAGATGGAAAAATAGGAAGGCAGGCAGTCAGGACGGCAGGCCGTCAGGCCGTCAGGCCGTCAGGCAGCTATTGTTCAGAATAGTCAGTCCTTTGGTCTGCGCTATAGCTTATTATGCCAAAGATGAGGTACTACTAGTATGGCATAGAGTGGATGGGTCCAGCAGTAACTGGCAACTGGGTCAACTGCTTAGCGAATTCCCCCTCCCCCTCCCCCTCCCCACCCAACCCATACATATACATATGCTGTGCTGTGGCAATCATAGTAAATTGTTGTTCTTCCTGTTATTGGTTGCGAAATATAATATTGCTAAATCTCCATTCTGTTGGCCTCCTCCATACCTACTATTTGTACGAATACGTATACGTATTGCTACTGCATCCACCACTTGACGTATGAGTAATTTTCGCTAAGCGGTTTATGCTTTGGCTGCCATCAGGAGGAAGCAATGCAAAATCCGATATGCGATTTATTTTGGTTAACTGCACATCCAATAAACTACAGGAGTGATGGGTCGGAGGAGGGGGGGGTGGGGGATTGTGGTGGTCGTTTTTGAGAGATTGGACTGAGAATTGCGTTTGTGTAAATATTGACTTGTGAAAATCGAAATCATCAAAATGTTCATAAAAGTCCAATGGAAAACGTTCAGCGTAGCAAATATTTGAAACAGCCAACAGACACACAAGTGTTATGTTTGGGTGTGTGTGTGTGTGTGTATGTATGTTGTGCCCGAACAACGTTGTCCAGCGGATGTGCCATGACCATAGCAAGTTTTACCATCAACAGCTGCCAACTTTCAACGCCCCCCCGTCCCCAAGCAACCCTCAACTCCCACCCCTTTTCCATGATTTTCACTGGCTGCTGCTGCTGCTGCTGCTGCTGTTGGTGCCTTGCTGAAAATCACAGCGTATAAATAATGAAAAGCGATTTAATTTTTAACAGCTGCAGTTTGTATATATGATGTGGTTGAAGCAAGGGATAGAGAGACAAAGAGAGAGAGAGAGAGACAGAGAGAGAGAGAGAGAGAGAGAGAGAGAGAGAGAAAGATAGTGGAAGTGAGGTGGCTATGGCAGGTATTGGACATTGGTTATCGGATAATAAAGTAGTACAGAGCTGTGGATAGCGTTTAGTGGTTGAAATAAAGGCATGCCATGACATGGCTTGCGTGCTTGGCTTTAGCTACATATTTGGCTTGCTATCCGTTTTTAATGTAAGGATGTAGATATAGATTGCATGTTCCAATGACCAAGTGACTGACCAACCGAAACTGAACAACTTAAATAAGTGGTCAAATTTCACACTTCATTTCAACTTTAGAAGTTAGCTAAGGGCCGATTTGTGTTTATTTGATTAACAAATTGCTAAGGATATGAAATACGTATTGACCAAAAAGCAGTAGCAACTGTCGCTATGGCCAACAGGAGCAACAGGAGCAGCATCAGTAATAGCAATAACAACTGATGACAATAATAATTGCCACTGCTATTGACAATGGTTGCTAGTGCCATCAACAACAACAATTGCTACTGCAACAATCAATATACATACATACTTATAATGTTAGTTACTAAAGCAGTAGTTAATTCTACTACAACACCCAGCAACATTAGCAACAGTTGCAAACAGCAAGAACTAAGTTCTATTGCTTTAGCAGGGGCCATTAAAATGTGAACATAACTTTGAATATACACATATATATATATACCTATATAGTATAACATTTTTATGTTTCTAGTTGATTGAATAAGATGAATTATATATATATATATATATATAGGTATATGTTTATATCTACCTAGGGTATAGTTAAACCGTTTTAGTCTTACTCTCATAATTGGCCATAAAACTTGCCCATAAACTTTATAGCCGATTAATTTGTTGAGTAACGCTCAGATGGTAAACGAAGAAAATTTGCACTTTATTTAAAATGCAGGAAAACTTTTCCTTTTATTATTGTAGTTTTTCCTATATACTTGTGTATATATGTATATATATATATATAGTTTAAAAGAAATAAGCTTCAAACACTTACACCAAAGTTGACATTCATTAGACTAAAAAGTTGTAGAACAACAAAAGTGGAGAATGAAAAGACAAAAGCGGAAGTTGCTTGGCTTGCCATTTTCTTTCATTTCCTTCATCATTATCATTATCATGATGATGATCATCATTATCATCATCATCATTGTAATCATCATCATCTAACTGACAATAGCAACAGGCGCTGAATTAGCAGGAACATGACGGGAAGCCAAGAGTGTCCTTTTGGCTGGCTCCTTGATGGCGGCTGCTGCAGCTGCCCATCAAAGTTGCTGCTTTCGTGTCCAAAGGGCTTGTCCGTTTGTTGTTGCTTCGTTGGCTGGTTGCCTCATCAAAAAACTCTTTGAAATGAGTTTTTATTAGTTTTTAGTTCTATTTTTTTTCTCTTATTTTTTTTTGTTTGTTTCACTATTCGCTACTCCCCCTCTCTCTCTCTCTCTCTCAGTCTCTCTCTCTCTCTCTCTCTCTCTCTGTCTCTGTCTCTTTCTGTGTTGATATTTTTCTTTTTGCTGTCACTTTCTATTTGGTATCTTTCTCTCCATCAGCATCTGTGTATCTCAATTTTCGCCTCTCCATCCGCTTTTTGGCTTTGTTTGTCATTGTGTGCGTGTTAATTAAATTTCAAATGCACAAAAGAACTAACGACACGTTGAGATAGCAACGGAGAATGTTGAGTGGGGTGGAGTGGTGGAGGGGTATAGTTGGTTTATATATACATACATATGTATATATATATATATATACGTTGCTGGGTATGGTCAATGCTATATGCTATATACAAAGCCATTCTTGCTTTAATTGCATCCATGTGTGTAAATGAAAATGTTTGCAATGTTTTCTCTATATACATTTCACTCGTTTCCCTTTTCTTATATATATATATATATATATGTATGTATGTATATATGTATGTCTCTCCTTTATCCCCGCCATTAACCCCTTTTGCTGTTGCATTGTTTTGGTATTTTTGCATTAAACTACAAGTACAGCAACAACTACAAGTACAACAATAAATGGAAAGGAAAATCATACAACAACAAGGACAAGTGGCGAGTTTAGCGCCAAGATTTTGTCGGACCAACGCCAAGTTTCGAACCATAAACTTTATGCCGGAGATGCAGAGTAAAATGTTTTATTTTTTTCTATTTGGTTTTTTTTTTTTTGGCATTTGTTTTGTTATGGTTTTAATTAAGTTTTAACTGGCTCTCGACCAAAATTGCACCACACACACACACACACACACACATACATACATATATATACAAAGATACACGTTAAATGTTACATACAAACGGGTTATAATTTACATGGTCTACACGAACCTTTCCCATGAGGCGGCTTTCGGTTTCGCTTGGCTTGGCTAGGATGCCTTTGCTGTTGTTGTTGGTGTTGTTGTTAAAGTTGTTGCTGTTGCTGTTAAAGTTGTTGCTGTTGCTGTTGCTGTTGCTGCTGTTACTGCTGCTGACAGGCGCCAGAGAAATTGATTAATGTGACTTATAAATGGCGCCAGATGGGGGCTTGCGGGTTGAAGTTGTATATATACATAGACACTCATATACATACATATATATGTATATATACATAGTTTTCAGGCTGCAGAGGAAAAGGGAAAACGGCCTAGAAATGTTCTTTGGTAAATGCAGCAATTTGTGCCAGAAATTGTTGCGCTAAAGTGTCAAGTGCAGTTGTCCTCCAAAAACTAAACTAAACTAAACTAAACCAAACTAAACTAAACTGGGAACGAACATTTTGACTTCCTCTATCTATCTCAATGTCTATCATTCTTTCTCACTTCATTTATCTCTGTCTCTGTTGCTTTTGCTCATTTTAACCATTAGCCTTGAAGTCCTGGAGCAGTTTAGTTAATAGGCTACAAAATAATTAACAGCTTCTCCTTCGGTAGACAATTTGAATGTCCTTCGGCCAGCATGTAGTCCTAATTGATTTCAGTATTTTGGCATTAATAGATCCTGCAAATTTTTCTAAATATCCTAGAAAAAAAGAATTTTTCACATCAAACAAAGTTATGTGTTGTGTTATCTCGAGAAAGATATTCTTGAAAGGATCAGGACGATGTCTTTAGTGTAAAGAACATCCTGATAGTCCTGCTCAGCGCTGAGATATCAAGGATTTAGAACTGACCGGGAATCGATATTTTTTTTTAGGGTCTGGGAGCTTGAGAAATTTGACCATAAAAAACCAAAACGAAATACCAGTCGAACAGAAAGGGGCTGTAGGTGGATATCGAACAATTTTTGCATTGTATAGCACACTTTCGGGCATTTGGGGGTGTCGAAAATTCAAATTAAACCTATTGAAATACTAATTGAAAAAATAATAAGCCAAACAAATAAATTTCTAAGATCATTAAATTTGATTTAAAAATGTTAAATAACTTATGAAGGAAATTTAAAAAAAAAGAGACATTTCTCCATTTATTTCTCATTCCGCCGATCCGGCGATTAAACCTGCTCAGCATCATTACCAGACGATTGGAGTTACGAACGTATGACGAGGAATAAAGCCACTGGAGGATCACCAAGATCGAGATAATAGCTAAGGTGTTGCTGTTGGCGTTACTGGAAAAAAATAAATGTTTATTTTATTTGTTTCTACATATTTTCAAATATATATTATAAAAGTATTTTAGGTAAATTCTCATCTCTTTTTCCAAAAAAAAAAAGAAACTTGAGAAGATATCTTTTTGTGTGTTTTTGGAGAGTATGAGATGACGTCCTAAACCGAAAGCAAACAATTTGCAATGTGTTTCCAAAATGAAAAATGATTTTGGCCATTGTGGTGTATTTTTCGTGGCAAAACATCATAAATTTTGTCAAAAATTTCATTATGTGAAAGTGAGTTGAGTTGAGTTAATATTTTCATGGCATCGGCACTGAGTTGGTAGATAGAAGACCAAGATAAAGGCACATTATTACCAAATTATGCCCAAGGCAAACATAAAAGTGACAGCATTGAAATGAGAGAGCTAGAGAGAGAGAGAGAGAGTAAGAGAGAGAGAGAGAGAAAAGGTGCTAGTGAATTTTCTAAAGTGAATTTATATTTATATAATATATTCAAAACATTGTATTAAAAAAATGTCTATGATAGATCAACATTATTTAAAAGGCATTCCATTCATTCAGATGTCAGAATGAGAGGTATTTATAATTATATATATATATATAAATATATACGTATACTAAAATATCTACGAGCTAAACATTTCTCATTGTTTTGACCTTTTTGTTTGTATTTCATTTAACCATAATTCATGTCAAATGCTTGCAATTTTTGCCTTAACCACTATCAGTTAAAACAATGACAAAACAAAGGCCAATGTCAATTTAATGTTTTAACTGAAATTGTACAAGTCGATTTGAATTATGTGAATCATCAATCATTAAATTCCATTCTTGTTTCTTAATTAAAAAGAAACTTAAACTGATCGGAGATATGAGATATAAATACCTAGTTTTACACTAAAATATTAAAATATTATATATAATGATTACATAATTTAAATACAATTTATTTAATAAAATAAATCTACATATCTACACTATTATACTATGTAGATTGGCTTATCTGATACATATACATATATATATATATATATAGGTATATATCTGCATTATTATACTAGATCTCACTCACGTATTTCCACATCACCGCTCTTCAAATTTGATTTCTTTTATTATATTTTTTATCTCGATTCAATGAAATTTGATAAGCAAATAAAAGTTTGATAAAAAATAAACAAATAAGCAATTAAAAATGTTATGAATTTTGCACAAGGATATATAATAAACTTTTGTATACACTTTAAAAATGCTTCGACATATGTCTATGTATATATCCATTGTTATTATAGTTATAGAGTTATAATATCCTCAAGGGATAAAAAAATATATAAAAAATATATTTAAATTTTATTTAAAATAATTGTATTGTATAAATATAATTTACAGTGCCGATCTAATGAAAGATTTTATTATTTTTCCCATAACAAAAGAGCATAAATTTCAATTTAAATCGCAATTTTTTGGGTTTGGATTGATTTACTATTAAAAAAGTCAATAGTGAAAAATATTCGGCATACAAATATAGGTATTTATATATTTACATGTATATGTATATATATATATATATATATATATGTATATGTATATATAATTTTTATTGCCAATAACCGTAAGCTGACTATGTACACCAAAATTCGCATTATGCCACCATATTGGCTGGTTTCATAGGTTACAAAGTGAATGCAACAATTTTTTTTTTATCTTATTTTTTTTTATTTTTTTTTTTTTGTGCGGCAGCAATATGAAAATTTTGCAATTTGTAGCTTAAGTCAACAGACGAAGAGAAGCAAACAGAGATGGAGAGAGTGAGGGACAGATACCGAGTGTGGTGGAGGGAAGGGGGGTGGGTGAGAAATTGTAGAGAGGTAAAAGAGGACTCAAACATTTGCCGCGTTGCCTGCGTGACATTTGTTTGGTTTTCATTTCGATGTTGCAGGCTCAAAGGTTGCCATGGTAATGCCAGAGGATGGAGAATTGGAGTCCTGGAATCCCAGAGTCCTGTCAGTTGCCTCATCCCCATTGCGTTATGCAGCCGAAAAGCAAAGAGAAACGTAGGCAATGGCAATACTCCAGCTATAGACAAAATGGGTGAATGCAAAATTGAAATATTGCATGAATTGCAGGAATGCAGTAAGCCATGAAGCAGCTACTCCCGCTTTAGCTCTGTTACATACATACACACACCCACACACACCACCTCTCTTTAGCATTTTGCCTTTCCCCCCTTTCCATTCCTCCTTAAAGTGGGAAATCGCCAACACACGACGTGAAACTATTTAATAAACATTAGCTCAGATGGGAGAATGGGGATTGGGATTGGGTTTGAGTTTTTGTATGGAGCATCCCTTATTTTGGATGCGGTTGGAGAAGCTTTTGATGTCTCGCTCGAGTGCATTTAATAAGCTCCATTCCAAGATGGCAAAGAAATGGCGACAACGGCAAAGAACAAGATGAGGCAGATGATAATGATAATGATAATGATGATGATGATGATGATGATGCTGCTGATGGTGATGATGATGACGCTGATGCTGATGAAAATTGAAATACGAAAAGTGTGGAAACGTTTATTTGACTTGCAGTCAATGAGACAATCACCGGGTATTCACTTTATATAAACATTTTGATCATTAAATCGTATACTAAAAATGGGTGATAAAAGTTTTATATATTATTATATAAAAATTATAATCTCTGTATCTCTCTAGATTGTGTCTAGATCTTTATCATACACACATAGTTCTCGTTGAACACAAAATTCCACTTTAGTTTACCTCAAAATAAAGTATTTATATATCTATATATATATATATGTGTATATATATAATAATCTGCATCCTAATTAAAGAAAAGTTAAATTCAAGATATTGTATAAATCTTTTGCAAAAAGAAATGCAATTATTTTTGTATACAAACATCTCAATATTATATTTATATCTATCCTATCCCTATTCAACTCATCGAAAGTAACAAATTGAAAAAAAAAAGGAAAGAAAAACAAAAGGGCGGGAAAAAGAAAGATGTAGAAAAGGAAAACAAGTTGAACCATTTTATTGGTCTCCTCATGTATTCCCATAAATTTCCATACATCTTAACATAATTTATGCGACTGAGGATAGGATACACCAGCGCTCCGTTCCAATTTGTTATTCACTCGCCAAGACATGTGAGTAAAAATACAATGGCAAATAAAATACAACAAAAGAGAAAAAAAACCTAGAAAAAGTTACTTGTAAATGTTGGTAAACAAAAAACTCAGCCAACTGCCACACTCTATACAACTAGGACCCTCCCCAAAACCCCTTGCCCCATGTATTCTTCTTACTGGTTGATGATCTGGCTCGTTGCCAGATGCTTGTTTAGTTTTGATAGGGCCGGAGGAGAGAGAGAGAGGAAGGGTGGAAGGTAGGAAGATGAAGAGGGAAATACAGAAGAGAATGATTCAGAGACAGAGAAATGCGGAGTAAAGATGTCATTGAAGAAACCAAAAACTATTTGCACTCAACATCGATTCGGTTTTTTTTTTTTTTTTTTTTTTATTTTGCCTTGTGCTACTTACTAACAGTAGCCATTGCTTAGTGCTGTTGTTGTTGCTGTTGTTGTTGTTGTTATTGTTGTTGTTATTATTGTTCTTTGGCAAATATGAAGGCGCCATGTGATGTGTTTACATGTTTTGTGAATTGTTGTCATTGCCGTCATCTGTTTGGGCTTGAAAATGAATGTGAATACTGTTGCTGCTATTGCTCAATCTTTTCACCAGGCTGGCTATTCAATTCACTTTTCATTACCAAATAGCAAAGAGTGTTGTCACCCTCTTTTTGGCCCCGTTCATCGCATCGACTGCCTGACTGCCTGCCTGCCTGTCTGTCTGGCTGGGCAAACATCAATCAAACTGCATTATGCAAATATTCGCTTGAATGTTGCAACAAAAGCGCATCGAGTAACGGAGAATGAAGAGCAGGCTGTCAGTTGTCAGAAAGCAATTCACATTCCCTTATTCCCTACATCAAGCATATATACCATCTACCATCTACCATCTACCATCCCAAACCATTACTAACAGCCATCACCCTTCAACCACCTCACTTGTACTCCTGTCACTTGCATTTGTGGAACAACAAGAAAAGGAAAAGAACAACTAGGGGCAGCTGCCAATACAAGGATTCTTTTTTACTTCGTTTTCATTGCAACTACTTCTTCTTCTTCTACTGCTTGGTTTCTTCTTCTTTCTTTTTCTTTCTCTTATTTTTTTGTTTTCTTCTTTCTTTTTTTTTTTTTTTTTGCCTGAATTAAACGATAACGAGTTTTGGCTTTCAACTGCTATACATTTTGATGCTAAAAGCAAGTGAAGGGTTATTGCCTGCCAGCAGCATTACTAGACAAAGCGGCAAAAGGAGTTTCTGAAATGGTAAGAAGAACATGTAGAAAGAGAGAGAGAGAGCGGGATGGCTATGATGATGGAGAGAGAGAGAGAGAGAGGGGGGTAACAGCACAGTGGAACAGCTTATCCAGGCAACTCGTATTTATGCGTAAAGTTTCGCGTTCGAAGCCAAAAGGATTGCTGAAAATTAAAATGTCTTTGGCAATCTATGCCAATGCTTTAAAGGCCAGTCAGTCAGTCAAACTGACTTTCTAACTCTAACTCCAAAGGAGTCCAGCTTCGACTATAGCTTTTGCTTTCTGTACAAATATACGTGTATATCCATCCACAAATCCATATTCCAAAATTCAATTTCTTTTCTTTTCGTTATGGCTTAACAAAGTTTTCGTTGTATTTTTCTCCAATTTCTCTTTTTCTTTTTACATTTTCCTTTCTTTTTTTTTTTTTGTGTTTGCTTGTTTGTATATGTGTGTGAGTGTGTGTGTGTGTTGGGAAATTTAACTTTTTCCCGCTTTGGCAATGGAGTTCCAACTTTTTTGTTTTTTTTTCTGCTGACAATAAACAAAACCTTTCAAAAATGAGAAAAAAAAGGGAGCAAAAGGAGAAACTTGTGCAAGTTTCGTAGAGGAAGGTAAGACTGATTGTGTGTATTTATGTGTGCACGTGTGTGTATGTATGTGAGTGCGGGTGGAATGGCGTCGAAGACTTCAAACTTGGCTTTGCTTATAGTTTGTTTAGCTGGCAACACTTTTGTACTGGGGTAGAAGAACTTTGCATAAAGTTTATGGGCATGGCTTTTATTTTGTTTGTTTTTTTCCTTTTTTTGTTTTTTTTTTTTTTTTTTTTGGTAGAATGAAACAGAGAATACCCAAAAAAGAGAGACTGAAGTGGTGGAAAGGAGAGGGGAGAGGAAAGAAAAAAAAATTGTAGAAAACTTGCAAATTACTTTTGCGATTTTGCAGAGAAATTGTAATTTGCTGGCGTGTTGTGCCTGTCGTTAATTGCAAACAATTTGCAATGTATTAAGAGTTAATGGAAAATTAAGAAGGTCTGCCAACTGATGATGGTAAAAGTTTTCATACTATTCAAAACATTTTGGTGTTTGTCATGGTTCTTCCTCTTTATCTGTTTTGTTTTCTCTCTCTCTCTCTCTCTCTCTCTCTCTCTCTCTCTTTTCAAGTCAGCATTGCTTATACTTGGTTGGCTAAGTTATTTTGTATGGAAATAAACAATTTAATTAGTTGGTCGGTATTTTGGTTGTGGGAGGCAAAATCAAATATGCGTAAACATTGGTTAAAACATTGCTTCGCACGCCCCATATTCATGCATATATACATGCATATATATATGTATTTGTATACATGTATTCGCGTTCGTGCCGCAGCAGAAGCAGTTACAGCGCACATCTAAACTTACTTAGACATGCAAACAAGACGCAAGCATGCGTAATTAAATTTACATGAATTTGATATTGAGTACACACAAACAGCATACATATATATATATATATACATATATATAGATATACACACATACACACACCCACATATATATATATATATATATAAACACACAGATTCATCGTTGGCGCGTCTTGCAATTAGCATTGCCTAAATGTCTGGCAGTGAAATTTTCTATTGCCTACTTTTGTGAGTTAGCAAAGCAGAAAGACATGAGTCGACGACAACATCAGAGGGAGAGAGAAAGAGAGAGAGAGAGAGACACTAGCGTACACACATACACACATGTACACCCTCACACATACAAAAATGAACTGTTGCCAAAGTTCATACTGTTGTAGCAGAAAGTTTTGGCATTGTAAAGGCCTCAGCGCCTCTCGCCGCTTCCGCTTCCCCCCATGCCATTCTATCTAATTGCCTCTGCTGCCTTTGGCTGCACCCAATGAATCTCTAATTTTGCGCATTTTCGAGTTCATAATAATTAAAATTACGCGCTGTCTGCAATGTTATTTGTCCTTGTTGTTTTTCTTGTTATATGTATTATTTAAGGTTACAAAACTTGGTCCTCATGACTTTTGTCCTTTGACTTTGACTTGATGCAAAAGTTTTTTTGGTTTTTCTGGTCTTGTTTTTGTATGGCATTCATCAACTTTTCAAGTAAATGTCTTCATTCAGTTTGCTGTAATGAATGGAGATATTTTATGCTGTATATATAAATGTGATCGGCTTATGACACACACAAATAGATATATATATATATATACATATATGTTTATATGTTCTTATAAATGAAAATAATTATTTAAAATTGTGAATACGAAAGGGAGTGGCTGCATTTTTCTCTTTTATTTATTTAATTTGTTTTTTTTTTTTTGTTTTTGGTTTTTTGCTCGTAACTGAATGACAGTAAGCCTGATTGTTGATTAAAAAACTTAAATGATGCCACATGAGTACAAAACTCTTTTTTTTTGTTGTTGTTTAACAAGCATACAACATCAATGGCAATGCCAACAAATTTTCTTCTCTTTTTTGTTGTTTTTCTTTTTTTTTTTTTTTGTTATTGTTCAGCTCTTGACAATGTCAACACTTTTGCGCTTTTATCTGTTTGCACAAAAGACCCGCTTTATTTCTCTCTCAGTCCCGTTTGCTTGCTGTCTTCTTTACTCTTTCATTTTATAAATATATATATATGTATATGTATATATATATATATATGTATGAATGTGTTTGAGTGTGTGTTTAACATAATGCGATTAATTGCTTTTCATTAAGCCTTGCTCCACTCCTTTCGCATGCCTTTTGGCTCAAATTTCGCCTGTTGCCATTTGCAAGGCAGAAACATTTATTTAACTTTTCATTTAAATTCGTAGAAGGAAAATTTCAAATGTGTTTACCTTGTCGAAATGCCGGCAGGCTAATGTAACTGTCTTAACCACAGACCAAACCCAAACTATGAATACATAAGAAGGTGTCCTTTGCTCTGAAACTCTCAACATCTTGTTTGGTTTGCAAACTCTTGTGCAAAGGCATTATGACTACATATATATATATATATATATATATATATATATATAGATAGATATATATCTCCCTGTAGCCAAGATCTATTCAAATGTAGGTAAAATGAATTAAGCAAATCGTCCTTGCCGACCTGGAGTATACCTTGTACCAATAAGGGATATTTTATAAACTCAAACTCCTTCCAAATCTCCATTAATTGAATATAAGTTATTTTATGCTATCTCGCTCACACATTTCAGCTGCTACTGCCCATAACATTTCAGTACAAAACATATATACGTATTAACTCCGATATTTATTGAGATATTCGGTCAGATGGTACATATTGGCTATATAATTAAGTGTATCAAAAATAAATATGATAGCTTTAATACAACTCTAGTTATAATTTTTTCTAATTTGCGGGGGCGTGGCAAACATTTGAAACAAATTATAGTCTCCAAGATCTCGATGTTTATACAGACAGACAGACGGACAGTCGGACAGACGGACAGACAGACGGACAAGTCTCAATCGACTTCGCTATTGATACTGATCAAGAATATATATACTTAATGGGGTCGGAACATTTTTCTTCTGCCTGTTACATACATTTTAGCGACTTTAATATACCCTTGTACCCTATGTGTATAGGGTATAAAAAGAAAACAAAAAGTATTTCAAGAACAAGAATTTAAATGTTTCTCGGGATTAGTTTGAAAAGACTTTCGTATAGTTTACTCAAATTAATATCAATCTACAAATTATCTAGTCCTCACATTTATTCTACTTACTTTTGAAAAATTGCTTAAGATTATAAAGATTGGAAGGGATTAGAAGATGGCCCGACCTTACTTGAATTGTGAGAAAATGTTCTTGTACAAATAAATGGCCCTTCATTTGGCACATAATCGGTTGTCTACCTAGGTGGCCAAGACAACGCCCAGTTTACAGTTCAAAGGTGGCAAGAGGTCAAGGCCAAGTCAGTTGAGTTTACGAGGCGAGACATCAACCAAAACCCCCCCCCAGATGATGGCAAATGTAATTGGCGTGGGCCTAAACAACATTGTATTTTTAGCTATGTCTGCTTTTGGCCAGACAATCTCAAAAGCCATCGATATATCATTTTATTTTTTAGCCGTGCTTTTTTTTCCCCCCTTTTTTCTTTTTGTTGCTGTTTTTCTTTTTTTTTTTGGTATTTATTGCATGTTTTTTATAGCTAGCTGGAAATCCCATCAAAGGCAAAGTGGAAACTTTATAACAAACTTGCAGACAACTTTTGGGTCAAACTGGCCAACAGAAGACAAGGATTTTGAACTCTATTGACTTTCAGTGAGTGAGTGTATGAGTAAATCTATAAATATGTATGTGTGTTTGTGTGTGTGCGTGTGTGAACAACAGGATCTGTTTGCATACACACACACACACACACACACATTCAGACTCAATGGCCCAAAGCTCCTTTATCTACATTGCTTGTCCCCAAGAAATTGTTTCCAAGTGAATTGCAATTGCATCGAAATTGAGAATCGAGTATTGAGAATTGAGCTAAGAAACATAGTAAACTCTTGGTTTGTGCAAAGTTTCCGAAAAGCATTTCCTTGTCATTGTCATCATCATCATCATCATCATCATCATCATCATCATTGAACTATTTTTGTGTTTATCATGTTGTTGGACACCCCCTCAAAAGGGGAGAAGGGGGCAGTGCATTGGACAAGCCTTAGCCTTGGCCCTAGCCATTAACAGCGCTTCTGTTAAATTGTGAACTGTGGCACATGCACATACACACGCACACACACTCAGCCATATGCACACACATACCAGCATATAAACATACATATACACAGATGTATGTTTAGGCCTTTTATAGAAGCCACGTGCTTTACCAAGTCAAGGAGACTGCGCAGTTCAGTACCGTGTGCTTTTCATATCTGTTCAACAAAAAAGAAAAGAAAAAAAAATATTAAACTGTTCCCAGTATCTAACACAGTGCCACAGTGCGTATGATTGATAAAACCAAAATAAATATTTGCCAGCCTCCTTAATGCATAAACGTTTTCTAAAGCGTCAAGAAATAAAAACAAAAATGTAAGAAATGAAAAAATAACTAAAAAAAAAAAAAAAGAGAAAAATAAATAAAAAAGGATAAAAACAGAAAACAAAAGAAATTCAAACTGCTGGCAGCTGTGTATGGGAATTAAAAGAAGAATGAGATGTAGCTAAAACGAAAGAAAGGTCTTAAGAAAATGAGATGTAGACGGAGGAGGAGGAGGAGGAGGAGGCAGAGAATTTAGGCGTTGGTCGTCGCACGCAATGCGTGGGCTGTAGGTACAAACGGACCAGGGAGGGGGTGTGTGTATGTGTGTGTATGTATGGTACACTCAAACATCTGTGTTATGATGGAGATACACACACACACACACACACTACTACTAAGATAAGCTTAGTAGCACAGATACAAATGAAGGCAATGCCACACTGACAGCATTGACCTTGAACAGGCTTTTGCATGACTGTTATAGAAGAGAGCAACTGTATATATATATATATATATACATACGTATATATGAATGTTTGTGTGTGTGTGTGTGTGAACGTCACGTGTAAAGTGTTTCTGTATTTGTGTGTGTGTGTGTATGTGTGAGTTGGTGTAAATTTTTGTTGGTCTCCTTGGCATTATAAAAACTAATGGAAATCTCATTTTGTTTTTGTCTCCCTTCCACTCTCTCTCTGTCTCTCTCTTTCTCTCTTGCATTCTTTGTCTCTGTTTATCTTTATCTCCCCTCTCTGCATGGACAATGTAAAGGTAAAAGTGTTTTGGCCTTTTTCTTTCCCCTAATTGTGATCATGATTATTATTATTATTATTATGACTATTAGCCTCTTCGTCTGCTGTTTGCCACTGATAAAAGCAAAAAATTATCTTGCATTAGTTTTCATTTTTCTTACCTTTTGTTTCTTTTTTTTTTCATCGAATTGAAATTCGACTGTAAAGTAAATTATTACATAAATACATTGGCATACATGTCGTATGAGTAACAATTTCTCAACATATATAAATTGTATTAGTAGTAGTAACAATTGCATTCAATTACAACTTAATTGCTGAACAGCATCTGGCTTGTCGTCTTTACTACACACACAGACACACAGACACACACACACATGGTGGAATCTCCTGCCCACAATATGTCAACCAATTGTTTCGTGTTGGATTTACAAACTGTCAAAGTGACAAACATTGGGCATTGCCTGCTCCAGTTGCTGCTTTCTGGTTCTTTACTCCTTCTCTATCTATACTCTAGTCTACTCTACTCTCTTTCACTTATTTATGCCATTTGAGCATTTGTTGTGTTGTGCACTAACTAAATGCTTCACCTCCAGTAGATAGGACCATCCTCCATACAGTCTGTTCTATTTTCTCCCATTTCATTGTCATGTGCAGGATTCTCATAGCCACACACATAAATTGCTTTTGACATGCTCCGTTGACTTTTATGAGCAAGCAATGACAATGCCGGGGGAAAGAGAGAGAGAGAGAGAGAGAGAGAGAGAGAGAATGTTGCATGTGAGTGAGAATTAGAATGAGAATTTGGTCTTGGTTTTGACATTCAACATATTTAAGTTTGCCCTTTGCCCATAATTAGAGTGACAAGAGGTGGCCATCATTTTATGTTCCTTTAGATGATAAAATGCATTCACAGGGCAAAGGCAGAAATCAGAATCAACAGACAGAGAAAGAGAGAGAGAGAGAGAGAGAGAGAGAGAAAGAGGGGGAGGGAGATAGAGAAAGAATGGAAAAAGAGATGGGGCAAAATGAGAACTTTCTAAATAGAAATGTTACGAAAATATTTTCAAGAAGATTTTTCTTTTGGCTCTTCATGCTAGAGGCCAAATTGCTTTGTGGATAGGGGATAGGGAAGATTGGGGTATTGGGGGATTGTGGGGGTAAAAAACACAAACAACTTTTTGTTTCGTTCAGGTTAAATGCGCGCGAATTGTTTTTGGCCAGAAAAAAACTTTGTGATTTAACTTTTGAATAACAACCAGGAGGGAATAACCTGCCCTCTGTCTCAGTCACTCTCTCTCTATCTCTCTCTCTCTCTCTCTCTCTCTCTCTTTCTCTCTCCCTGAGACTAAAGAGAGAGAAATGCGAAGCGACTGCCAAATATTTTTTGTAGTTTTCTTTTCTTTTGGTTCATTTTTTGGTCTGTGTGTTTCTATTTGGTTGAGTCAGCAGGCAAACGTTTGCACTTCTCTGCTAGAAATTCTCTCCCTTTTTCTCCCCTTTTCTCCCCTTTTAACATTTGCTCTCATACATACATATATCCTGTCAACTAGTTTGCACTTAACAAGCCCATCTTGAAACTTGAAAAATACAAAAAAAAAAAAAAAAAAAAAAACACTTAAAAAAATTAGCTACATTTTATGCTTTTAACCTTTTTATGCAAATTATAATGTCCTTTCTAGCCGGTTTCTATACGTTTTCGTTCTGCACATTTGTGGTTAAATGAGCAAACATGAGGAAAATGTTTTGTTAATTCCCCATGAATCCTAGTCCCAGTCTTTCCTTCATTCCCATCCCCATCTCCATCCAATCTTTCTCATATATATATATATTTTTTTTTGTTTTTTGGTTTACCCTTTTTTCCCGCTTTGGTCTAGTTTCCTAATCAACCTGTTTGTTTAGGCCCTGACAAAGCTTGGGAATTTTTTTAATTAATGCAAAACTTTAGGGGTTTTTGTAGGAGCGGAGAGGGGGGAGGGATGTTGTTACGTAATCTAAGTTGAGTTAACATAGCAAAACTCAATTGTAATTTAAATGGATTTATTTTAATTTGCTTAAAGTGAAACTTTAATTGAGAGGGAGCGAAACAAAAGAGAGACAAAGAGAGAGAGAGAGAGAGAGAGAGAAGGAAACAGATATCTAGATTCACTGTTTACAAAATTTTTACAATTTTACCATTTAATGTATTCCTCATTTCACTTAACCAGAACGTTATCTTATCCCAGCAACTCCATTTTGGCACTTTGGCATGCAAATTTCATCATCTTTATCTCCATTTCGCACATCTCGCCATATAGTCTGCAGCTGAGCCTGTTTTCCTGGTACTACCATTTCACGCATTTCATGGCCATTAGATTTGCACATAAATTCCTTTTTGGCCATTTCAGTTTATTTGCATTTTGTTGCTGCGGCTGTGACTGCGGCTCTTTCTAGGCCTTTCCATTCTCCTCCAAACTTCATCTCATCCAGAAGTAAAACTCTGTTTTTCATAGAAAGTTATGGAAAATATAAATTTGAAAACTCAAAATGGAGAAGCGGTCAAGAGGAATGAGAGAGAGAGAGAGAGAGAGAGAGAGAGAGAGAAAAAAGAGGGAAAGCGGAGGGATGCTCAGGGAGAGGGAGACACTGCCTTGGTTGACCGACAATTTATTACAATTACGTCAAAATTCATTTGAATGGCTACCATGGCAGCCGCATTTGCTGGCCATAAATTAGAAACTGCATTGCAACTGATAATGCCAGCTTGGCTAGTGGGGGTCAAAAGGCGTCCATGGAGTCCATGAAGTCGACGGAGTCCAGGCTGCAAAAAAGTTGCTCAATTGAATTGGCCGCACATTTTTGGCCAACTCTCACACGCCTACAATGTGGCAAGAATACAAAAAAAAAAAAAAAAAAAAAAAAAAAATGAACAGGATTCGTTGTTGCCTTCAGTTCTGGGTCAAATGCAAATGGGTCAGACAAGAAGGCGGCTTGCTTTTAAATTTTCACATAAATCACAGTGAAAGTTGGCCAAAATGAAAAGTGAAAATTGCTTCTCAAAAACCAAAAACCAAAAAAAAAAAAAAAAAGTAAAAAATGCTAAACAAAAAATCCCATCTGGCGAAAAAGAATTTCAGGAAAAATGAAAGAAATTATTAAAGAAAAATATTTCAGAAATATTTCAAGCAAAGAATTTGTTAATTAGGTAAATAAATGCTCGATATTCAGGAAAATAAATACCAAATTTAATATCAGATTTGGTTTTACTATTTCGTGACTATATACAAATATATATGCATATAGTACATAGTAAAAGCCTTTAATAAACTTTCACAAATTGACTTGTTTATGCGATAATTTTCGCTACCAAAGAAAGTCAGCCAATTCGATTATTTAGGTGATTCCCAAGGATTTATCAACAAAAGCGGGCAGTTAAGTGGGCGTGGCACACCTACACATATACATACACACTCTATACACACACACACACACACACATACACAGCTGTTTGCATTTTCACCAGGCTCGGAAAAATAAAACAAGATTTATTTAGTTGCCCCGGCATTAACTGTTGCCCTTTTGTTGTAGTGTTGTCCTTTCATGCAGGATGCGAGCGACATTGTATGTGTGTATGTGTGTGTGTGTGTGTGTGTGAGTTGGATATCCATGTATGGATGTTGGGTGTTGGGTGTTCAGCCATTTTGCAACAAACGAAGAAGCAACCGACCAACAACACATAAAACTCAGATGGGTTTTCTTTTCATTAAAAGCGGATTTACGCACACACAAAATGAAGGAAATGAAGAAAACGAAAAAGGGGCAAAAGGCAGAAGGAAAGAAGTAGAAAAAGTGTAAGAAGAAGAAGAAGAAGTATGTAGAAGTAGATGTGGCAATGTAGGTGAAGATTGTTTCATGATGGTGATGCTGTTAAAGGAGTACAAGGAGCAGGAGGTGAGAGCAGCTTATTGCACAATAAACACGCACACGTATACAAACACACACACACACACACACACAGAAATTATGCCAAAGAGAAAACTCTCTCGTATGTGTTTCCCCCTGTGTGTGTGTGTGTGTGTCTGTGTTTGTGTGTGTGCATGCTGAGTCAGCCCAAAAGAAATTTCCTTTCTCTGACGCTAACGAGTCTTCAACTCCCCTCTTTCCTCTTTGCCCTTCGCCCTTTCAATGTGTGTCTGTGTGTGTATGTGTGTGTAAGTCGACAACTGGTCAATGTTGTCACAGACGAATGTCAACAAAAGATAAGCCATTCATTTTATTCATTCATTCAAAGTCTTGTCCTTGCCAGGCGGCATTTTGGCCAAGTTAACTATTCCGTAATTTAAGTCTTGTTTGCTGTCACTCGAGACGAAAATAATCGACTTTGTCACGCTGTTTGCCACCCACCTACCCCGCCTTCCAGATAGCTATCAAAATCGCGTCTAGTCTCCAATTTCATTGGCCCCGACAACAAGGACAAATAAAAAAGGGAGAAAAACAGGGCCCCCACCCCCTGGGGGGGGGGTATGAGTAGGGTGGAATGTGGGAAAAACGAAAAAGTAAATGGAAAAACCCGTGCGTGTGTATATGTGGAAATGATAGAATACAAGGATAGAAATTAAGGAAGTCAAACAATATTCCTTTTGCTAATTATGCCGCAGACTTTTCTTGTTGATTTTTCTCCTTTACCAAAATAATTTATGGTTTAGTTAAACGTCAACGTAACGGTGTTTGTTGACCATTTATGTGTGTGTGTGTATGTGTGTGTCTGAGTTTGTATTTTTTCTTGTTTCCTAGCGTTTTGTCCAACAAAAACCAAACAAATGTTGCTGCTATTATTGTCCAACATTCAGCATCTGGTTCTGCCCCACACATGTAACTCTTTCACTTTTTTTCCTTCTTGCAATTGTTTTCTTTCTCGTGTTTTCTTTTTTCCTTTCTTTTTCTTTTTTTTTTTGTGGCCTCACCAAATGCATTTTTCAAGGAGTGACCAACATGAAGGGTGGAGAATGTTGCACGTTGAGAAATAGTAGAGTTTGCAGCACAAGGGAAATGCCCCATACCAAATACATATAAGTATACACATGTATGTATGTATGTATGTATGTATGTATGTTTGTATGTATGCCTAGCCAAAACCCTTAACCCCTATTCCTTATCCCTAGCATCATCCAGATGGGACTGGAACTGGTCCGTCCACTACTTTTGAGTGCTGTTTGACTTGCGTATAAATGTAATTTACAGTTACAGTCAACAACGCCTCATGAATTTTAAGGAGTTTGCCAGCAGCTTCAACTAGAAGTAGGCGTGTCCTGGAGGCGTGGTACTAAAGGAATTATTTTGTGCAGATCTTAATTGTGTGAAGTCATTGTAAATGTTGGAGAGCGAGTTAGAGAGACAGAGAGAGAGAGAGAGAGAGAGAGAGAGAACAGAGTAAATGAGTGTACATATACAAATATATATAAATGTGTGTATGTGTGTGTGTTTGTGTGGGGCAAAACTGTTGCCGTACTCTTGGTAAATTTAGTCGATCTCTCTCTCACTCTCTCTCTCTCTCTCTACTTCTCTATCACCCATCATCCTTCTCTTTCTCACTGTGCATGTTGCAAAATTTGAGGGATTTTTTTCTTCTTGGCAACAAACAATAATTTTGGTATTTTGTATCTTTACATTGTTTTTTTTTTTATATTTTGTTTACTCGTTGAAAATACGCCTACATATTTACAGTTTATTGATAGAAGCAAACCTCTCCCCCCTCCCCCTTCCCACCATTTGCTGTCTCTGTCGTCTGTCTCTATCTATAGATAGAGAATCTCACTGCCCGCCCCAAGTGGAGTATTTATTTATTGGCCATGTTTTTATTGAATTCTTCGACAGACAAGGGGATACGATATAAATATTTATGCCCGGACGTAGAATATTGCCAACATTGTTTGGTGGAAGGACTACGTACGTATACTATACGACTGACTGTAGAGCATTTCCACTTCCTGCGGCTTCTTAACGTTTCTCTTTTTTTTTTTTTTTTTTTTTGTTCGTTTTATTTTAAATTGATTTCTCTTATCCATTGTGCAGCAGCTACAGCCACAAAGCAGGCAACTGACCCTTTTTTTGGCCAGACATATATCTAGCGGCCTTTTTGGTCTAACAAACTGAAGTGAGAAAAGAAGATGAGAAAAAAAAAATGAAAATGAAAAAATTGGCTTGTCCGCACTTAAATAATAATCAATTCTATTAAATTATTAAGTAAGCTTCTTTTTGGCTAATTGTGGGCGGCCTGCACACAGCCAGGACATCCAGTCAAGTCAGGCATGGACAGGGCCATGACAATACAAGTTATTATGGCAATGGCTGAGGAAAAGTTTCCTCATTTTAGTCGCATGTTTTCCCTCTTTGGACAATTTTTCGCTTGTCATCATGTCTGGATAAAAGTTTTCTTTCTAACTTTATTTTCGCATTTTCTTATAAGATTTGTCATTCAAGTTGTTGGAACTTGGGCTTTTTTTTATTTTCTTATTTTGCGAACCCACTTCCCCCACCACCACACCCTAGACATTTCAACTGTTATCCCAGCGTATTATTGTGATTATTGTCATCATTAAATTGGTAAAGGAATTGGATTGGTTTTAGGCTAAAGCAAAAATAAAAATAATATAAAAATAAAAAAAAGTATGCGGAAAATTGGTTGCCAATGGCAGAGGCAGAACGGCTAAGCCGGAATGACACTAACATGTGGCAGTTGTCTACAAACTGTCATTGAAATTTGTTCTCGTGTTTTTATTTATATATACATACATATATACACATATATGTATTCTGCTTTTGCATCGGAATAAATTAAATTATGCGTCAGATATAAATCAGCAAAAGTGGCATAAATTATTTGTGTTCATTTTGCATTTGTCGTTTTTTTTTTGTTCTTATTTAATTTAAAAAAAAAAAATGATTTTGCAAAAATGATAAAAGAAATAAATAAACATGCAAATTGTATGGCATAGCATTCATTCAACGTTTACATTTTGATAATTTAAGGATTCTTCTTAAGTTTCAAATTTATTAAGGTTTCTCAATTAATGATTGAGGAGGACTCAAATGTATTTTTGTTGGTTTGCTGAAAAGACAGAAAATTTAAGTTAGTAAACGAACTAACATTAAAGAACTACGGAAATTTAAATCAGAAGAAGAAATTTTTAAGGAAATTTCTGGTTATCAAAACTACTATCAAAAAGTTAATCAAAATCTTATTTCCGATTACTAAAATATATTTTGAATTAGAAGCTTTTGAAAAAAAATGAAGGATATAGTAATTAATATATTATTATTTAAAACATATAAGTATAAGTCATTTAGATTGAGATAGATGAAAAATAGCTTGTAGAATATTTATTGTGTAAAAAAAAAACTCATCAAAATGTTTATCTACATGTGTGTCAATAAAATTGTATTGCATACTTTGTGGCTTCATAATTTAAATGTGGCAACCCGAGCATAATTTGGCAAGCTAAATTTTCAAAATACAAAATCTTATTTTACATTAAATACAATTTAATTATTTTTGATGATGCTCAGGAATCTGGAAATCTTGTTTATATATGCAGTTATGTTTAAATGTTGCCCAGACAAAGTTTTAATGAGCTGCTAAAATAAAAAGAAAAATACGAAAATAGAAATGAAAACTGGCAAGGGAAATGTTTTGTTGTTCTTTATATATGTATATGCATATATATATACATATACATATATATTTTGGTGGTTTTGACTTTTACACCAAATTTAATTTGCACTTGTAGCTAAACTCGTTTACCAAGTTCCATGATGCGGTGGATATCCGAGATGGAGTAAGGGGGCTGTGATGGGGACTACTGCGAAAATGATTTTGTAATATTGCCAAAGTGAAGCGCTCAGCTGGAAATGTGCATAAATAAACATGCCCATGGGATAGAAGTGGAATTTAATGCACTTGTTTGCTTATGTATGTGTTTCTGTGTGTGTGTGTGTGTGTATTATCCTTTCCATTAAACCAGACGGCGTCCATGGACAGGAATTAGGGGCTGTAGCCATGCAGGTAATAATCGGATATAACTAATTGAATAAAGCGTATTTTAGCCAGGATAATGCACACACACACACACACATACACGCACACATATATCCAGGACATTGCACTCGTCACCCACATTAACTCAAGGGAGGGTGCCAGAGTGTAAGGGGTAAGGGGGGAAAAAATCAAACAATTTTCCGAACCTCTCAAACATTTGATTGGCACACAAACAATCATTTGTTATTTAAGTAATATTGAGGTACAACAGGTAAGAGGATAACTGACTACACCCATGAATTGGCTAGTATTTCGCGCATTAGCCAAATCCTCAGAGAGGTAAAGAAGAGAGAGAGAGAGAAAGAGAGAGCAAGGGAGTAACAGCGTCCCATTCGCATCATGCGAGCTTTTGTGGCATTCCCATCAGTTGCTTCTATTCCTGGTCCATGCAAGCGGAAGTTGTATGTGCTATACTAGCTGGATGTCACTGCTGTGTCCTTTATATCCTCCCACAGGATATTGCTTAATGGCCAAACTATTTAAATTTTAATTCGTTTTGCGTTTGCGCGCAAAAGTTCATTAGTCTCAACTTTAAGCCCTTCTCTCATTTATTTTCATTATGAAAATGAACACCGAACAACAATTTTTCCTTTTAACTCTTAGTATTTTATTTCCGTTTGCTTGTGGTCGACGACTGTCGTGTAATGAGCTCAGCGGCTAATCCTATATACATTTAGCAAATCACGTAGGCGACACTTGCACACACACACACAAACACAGAGAGGATAGAGCGAGAGTGAGTGAGGGGAGGAGAGACTTGAGTTACCTGCCATGTAATTGCAATATCTCAGTGAGTCAGCTTCAATATCGATTGTAAGACATTTTAAGACAGAGATTGCCCTTCTTCATCTTCCGTCTATTCCTATTCCTTTAGATGATGATTAATGAAAACGTATCTATTTCTATTCGAATACGTGTGACAAAGGTTTTTGTTGTTATTGTTGTTATTATTGTTGTGCAGCTACGGTTATTATTGTTTAAGCCAAACATAATACCCTTAAGACCCCAAACATGACCAATGCACACAACAAATTTGTTACCTTTTGATTGATTTGCTGAAGGTCTTAAATCTATATAAATATATATATACATATATACTTTAATTGGTAAATTCAATGATTGGCAAAAGGTAGAAAAAACTAGATCTAAGGCGATCTATGCGATGACAAATACAGAAACATATATCTATTTAAATGTAAACGGAAGTTCATAAGAAAACAAAATTGAAATCATGAAGTTTCAAAGAAAAAAATGAAAAAATAGTTTTTTTTTTAGCCCTCTAATGATTACTTTTAGACTTCCATTTGAGCAGACAATTTTCCTATCATCTAAGCATATATGTACAAAAAGTTGGACCACAACAATTTGATTTGACTTAAAATCCAATCAAGTTAAATTCAAGTAAAATGTTAGAAACGTTGAACATTTTACAGCTCAATAAGCCGGCTAATTATTTTGGCCAATGGCCAGACATATGTATATACATACATACATACACACACACATACATACATACATATATTGTAGACACACACAGAGGAAAAACAGGAAGAGGACATGTTCAGTCTATGCTATGCAAAGTCCATTTACCATAGTCTGACGCCTACATAGAACATAGATTAACTAGCCATGTTGTTGGCTCTACTGGACTGTTTACTTCCGACCATTACCACCCTCCCCCCACTACCACCCCCTACTCCATAAATTCTAAAACCGAAAAAAAGGCATCTAAAGTAGATTACCAAATTTAACACATCATTGAGTTTTCACAGCCAGAACATGGCAGAAATCATGGATCGAACATGAAGCTTTCAGGCAGATGTGAAAATAGCCGCATTGACCTTTCCCTTTTCTCTTTATTTTTTGTTTGTTTTGTTTTTTTTTTTTTGTTTTTTGCCTTATTTGAATATTCAATTCCTCGCCCTCATACGCCTCATACTTTTTCTTATTCATTTTTTTTTTTTGGGTTTTATGTCGTTCATCAATGCATATTTCATATTTTATTTTGCCATTTTTAATCAAATTCACACTCATCGTTGACTCCATGAAATTTTCAAGTTACGGCTGCCAACCAGATGCTTGGGCTGGACCTGCAAAAATGTATAAAAAAATCAAAAATATATGAAAAAAGGAAAAGAAATGTATCAGCCCACTGTCAACTGTCTACTGTCAACTGCCAAAAGCCAGAAGGCATCAAGCGGTATTCTCATCTACATCTCTCTCTCTCTCTCCTTCTCTCTTCCTCCCTCTTTTTCGGTTTTTTTTTCTGGCATTCTTATCGCTCTTAACATATTGTTTTTTGTCAGTTTCAGTTTTCATTTCGGGTTTTCCCTTCTTTTTTGCTTGTGTCTTTTTTTTTAAATATTTTTTTTTGTTAATTTTTTTTGTCGTTGACAATTTTTTAATGAAGTTTCTTTCGTTTTTGCCGGCAAAGTGTCAAATTAAAATAATCAGAACATGACAGCTACCGGTGTGCCCCCCATCCCCCATTACCATCTCAAACTCCAAACATCTCATAAAAAAAGCCCACGCCAAAAACCTCAACAGAATAAAACAAAAAAAAAAAAACAACCAAAAAGAAAAAAATTGTATTTGTATCTTAGTTGAAATATGTTTCATTAGCGCGAATTTCGGCGCATTTTTTTTGCGCTTCATTAAAGCGACAAATCCGATTAGCTATTAGCCCAAAAAGAAGAAGAAAAAAAGGAAAAAGGAAGATACCGACATTTCATTTTCCTTTTGGCAAAACTTTTTTGACGACTAAAATAAATTGAAAATGAAATCGAACGTGAACCGCAACATGAACATTAGGCGGGCAGCGACTAAGCATTCAATGTCGACTTTATTTTGAAAAAGAACCAAATAAATAAATAAACTTGTTTCAGACAAAGATGCCAAAAGCAAGAGAAGGAAAAGACGTAAAAGGGACACAAGGCGATATTAACAGACAGAGAAGCAAACTACGCGATGTAGAAAGAGAGAGAGAGAGAGAGAGAGAGATGGCTTAAGAGAGTGGGAGACAGAAAACTGAATCCTGCCAAATAGACAGATCAGCGAGCTCTCTTTACCCTACTCAACATTTGTTGGAGGCCAAAGGAAAGGGTTCGCATCAGCTGGAAATTTGAGATTTATTAATTCTTAGAATAATTTCGACTTGATTTTTTTTTTTTTTTTTTTGGTTATTGTCATTTCAGCTTCTTTTTTAATTTAAATACTACTAAAGGGTATAAAATAAAAAAAACACATAAAAAGCAGTCAGTTTTTTTTTAAAAATTATGCAAATCAAATTTTAGTATATGTATAAATTAAAATCTATTTAATATTTAATGTCGTGGATTCATTTATCTGACTGTCTCCCTGTCTGTCACTCTGTTAGAGTCCTTGTATACCTATTTGTCTGTCTCTCTGTCTTTCTATCTGCGTTTCTCGTTGTTTTTTTTTATTTTTTCGGCCAAGATTTTAATGAATTAAAGCCTTCTAAAGTTGAGGGTCCTTCAAATTATTTGTACAATGTTTTTTAGTCTGTAAGTTGGGCATCTTTCGGCCGATTTTCATCGCAAATTTCCAATGATATAAGCTGCATTACAACCATCAAATGTTAGAAAAAAATTTCGTCCAGATTTTTGAAAATGAAGAGTTACCCCTGTGTGATGTTAGACACTTTCGTAGTCATCTACTCGGTAAGTGCAGAGCCCCTTTCCCTCCCATTTATCTCTCCCCATCACCATGTCATTTGCTTAGTAGGTTTTCTTTTTTTGGTTAAACTAAAATTTTCTTTTTCTCGGTCACTTTGAAATGAGTTTATTGTTGAATTGGAAATATAAATCAAATTGTCGGTGAAACTAGAAAGATGGACTAACTTCGGCCGTGCCGAAGTTCGTATACCCTTGCAGATTTTCTCTATATAATTCATCAGAAGCATTATTGTAAATTAAACATACCAAATTTACAAATTCAAAATTTTGAGCTTGAGAAAAAAAATTTTCATACAAAATTTTTTTTTGTACCGATTGTTCCTATAGCAGCTATATGATATAGCCAACCGATTCTGATCAGACTTGGTTGAAGTATCAAAAAGCATATTAAACTCATAAATATCAAATTTCGTGGCATTCGGTTAAAAAACAACAGAGTTATTGAGGATAAAGCTTATTCCTGACCGATCGTTCCTATGGGAGCTATATTATATAGTCGTCCGATCGGGATGATTCCGAGATATACAATGCCTGCAGCAAAAAGAAGCCTATGCTGAAAATTTCAGTAGCTCTTATGGTCTCGGAGGAGAAGCTGTTGATCCAGACAGACGGACAGACGGACAGACGGACATTGTCATATCGACTCGGCTATTCATGCTGATCAAGAATATATATACTTTATATAGTCGGAGATGCTTCCTACTGTGCGTTGCAAACTTCTGACCAAAATTAATATACCCTCTGCAAGGGTATAAAAAGAGAAAAGTAGAAAGAGAGTGACAAGGGAGAGAGAGAGAGAGAGAGGACACAAAGTTGTGTTTAAACTTTTCAACTATTGAAAAGGAAACTGATGACCACAAGATTTGGATGCATAGAAAGACCAGGAAAAACAGCAGGCAGGCATCACCATCATCACACAAATGCCCAACAATGACACTATGCAAAAATTCCATTTAATTATATTATCTCTGCAAGTGAGTGCATTTCACAATCGAATTAAATGAAATTGACACACATTTTGTTACTACATATTTTTCATATATATATGTATATACATAAATTTCAATAACGAACAGCTGAAATTTAATAAAGTTTTTCAAATTCCTAAACTGAAATCAAGCTCAATCCATTGTACTGACTCATGATTAATATCCCTGACTTCATTAACTATACATACAGTCAAAGATTTGTCCGATTTGCAGAACATTCCAACAAAAATTAATACGATGGGAGTCCTAGCAGCAAGTGAAGATACGACGAATTAAGTTGAAGAATTAAACCGACGCCTTAAAGGCTTTAAGTCTGACAAAACCTTAGTTCAACAATTGGCATCAATGTTCACAGACATTAAAAAATATCCTGTCCTGTCCGGATACTTCAAAGGATTCGCGAGATATAAGCATTTTTCTGCATAGAGAAAATTACTTTTTGTCAACTGATCGTGGCTGTATTTCCTGTTTTTATTGAATTCATACTTGCCCCAATGGATATACTAAAAAAATAATAAAGTATGCAAGTCGTCTCTGCCGTCTTGCAGTATACCCTGTACCAAAAAGGGATATTTCATTTAAACAGACTCCTTCGCAATCCTTATTAGTTGAATAAAATTTTTCATAAAATTCTCTAAATAAACCGCAACACCAAATACATCCTCTCTCTCACTCCTATCTGTGAACGAGACTAGGTACAAAGCAACGTACGCATGCTATCTCGCTCACACATTTCAGCTGCTGCTGCCCATAACATTTCCGTACAAAACATATATACGTATATCTCCGATATTTATTTATCCGATTCTGATAGTCCTGTGGAAAGCTAAGTTATCGAGAATTTTGTGTTTTTCGAGAGTTTTTCGTTTATTTTCTGCCCACTGAGAAAGACTTTTTTTCAGTATATTATAATAAGAAGAAGAACACCATCAACAATAACAAAAACAACAAACATACCAAAAACCACACACGTAAGGACTATTCCCGGCCCAAAAACTTTTTTATACCCTGTACCCATAGGGAAAAAGGCTATATTACAGTCGCTTAAATGTATGTAACAGGGTATATAAGTATATATATTCTTGATCAGAGACTATAAAAGATAAAGCTACCAAATTTGGTGTCAACATCCGTCTAGTGTCTACGCAGATCAAGTTTGCTTCAAATTTTTGGCCAAGCCCACTTCCGTGCCCGCAAATTAGAAAAAACTATAACTGGAGTTGTATTTAAGCTAACATATTCCTATTTGGTACACTCAATTATATAGCCAATATGTATCGTCTGACCAAAATTTAGTTAAAATCGGACTCAACAATAAATATCGGAGATAATACGTATATATGTTTTGCACTGAAATTCTATGGGCAGCAGCAGCTGAAATGTGTGAGCGAGATAGCATGCGTACATTGCTTTGTACCGAATGACGCATTAGTTTCGTTCACTGATATGAGTGAGCGGGAAAGCATGCATTTGGTGTTTAGGCTTGTTAAGAGAATTTTATAAAGAAAATTTATATTCAATTAATGAGGATTGCGAAGGAGTCTGTTTAAATGAAATATCCTTCTTTGGTACAGGGTATACTCCAAGTCGGCAGGGACGACTTGCTTACTTCATTTTTATACCCTTGCAGAGGGTATATTAATTTTGGTCAGAAGTTTGCAACGCACAGAAGGAAGCATCTCCGACTATATAAAGTATATATATTCTTGATCAGCATGAATAGCCGAGTCGATATGACCATGTCCGTCTGTCCGTCTCTCCGTCTGTCCATCTGTCTGGATCAACAGCTTCTCCTCCGAGACCATAAGAGCTACAGAGCTGAAATTTTCAGCATAGGCTCCTTTTTGCTGCAGGCATTGTATATCTCGGAATCATCCCGATCGGACGACTATATCATATAGCTCCCATAGGAACGATCGGTCAGGAATAAGCTTTATCCTCAATAACTCTGTTGTTTTTCAACCGAATGCCACGAAATTTGATATTTATGAGTTTAATATGCTTTTTGATACTTCAACCAAGTCTGATCAGAATCGGTTGGCTATATCATATAGCTGCTATAGGAACAATCGGTACAAAAAAAAATTTTGTATGAAAAATTTTTTTCCTCAAGCTCAAAATTTTGAATTTGTAAATTTGGTATGTTTAATTTACAATAATGCTTCTGGTGAATTATATAGAGAAAATCTGCAAGGGTATACGAACTTCGGCACGGCCGAAGTTAGTCCATCTTTCTAGTTATATATAAACCAAAGTGTAATTTATCACAATGTAATAAATTTAATAATGATTAACTTGGCATTGCATGCGTACCAATTAGATGTAAATACTTATTAATGTTAAGTCATCAATCAGTTGTGAAATACCAGAAAATACTATGTTGTACCAGAAAATACTAATAATGATGATCTGGCACCAATTAAAATGTAATTTATACCATTCATTTAATGAATTTCAATCTGTAATTAAATTAGAAATATTTCTAATAACTAAATCGAATAAATATATTGATTAACAGTCATATATTAAGCTATTTTATGTACCTAATTATAATGCCTTTCTACATATCTCACTCTAATTGTATTTAAGACAAATAAAACTGTTAATAGAATTAAATCCATGTTATTTGCTTAACAAAATAATAAACTATTTCAACATTCAACTATATGAATAAAACCTTACATTTTTTTTCCAATACCAACTCACACAAATATTGTATTTAAGCACGATATTGGTGTTATTTATGTTGTTGCTGTTGCTGTTGTTGCGGTTGGTGGTTGTTGGTTGTTGGTTGTTGGTTGCTTATTGCCACCACCGATCACCACAAAAACCGTTGTTCCTATAAACCAACAGCCGCAGCGCGGCAGCAAAGAAAAAAAAAAAGTAAAGCAAAAGTCCCATGCATCATGTTTGGTTGTTTAATAAATTTTTCATTTTTCCCCTACCCCTGACTCCCCCGCCAAACCGATGATGACAAACAGTCAGGCAATTGTTGTGGGTGTGTATTGGTGTGTATGAGGACTAAAGAAAAAACCACCTGGCAATAAGTAAACCCGAGCAACAGTTGCTTCTCAGTACCAACCAAGCAGTCTGCGCCCCCTTCCCCCTCCACCTTTTCATTTCTAGGTGTATGCCCCTACAAATTGCTTCCTCATTGGCCACAGCAATTAAAAGTAATGAAAAGTTGTGTAAAAGCAACAAAAAAAAAAAAACAGAAAGAAGAAAAAAATAGCAAAAAGCAAAAAAAAAAAAAAGTGGCCTTTCCTCAACATTTTCCACAGCCAAAGCCCAGCCACAGCGTTTCATCGACTGCCTGGCCAGTTTAGCCATCTCTTTCTAACTCTTTCTATGGTCATGGAGTTTTTTATTTTTTTTTTTTTTTTTGGATTCGTTGGATGCGGCATTGCATTAAAGTCAAACAACGGTAATTATGCAAATTGCAAAATGGAGCGACTGCAGCACTCCTCAACGGCTGTCAGGCAATGGCAATGGAATAGAGCTTAGCTGACTGGCCACACATCCGCATCCCCATTGGACTTTAGAGCACTTTTATAGCATAGCATTTCCTTCTCTTCCATCTGCTTGCCCCATTTGAGGCAGAACCGCAAGTGTTGCCAGTAGGAAATCAAATTAGCGCGCCACACTGGACAGGCAGCTGGGCTGTCCACTTGCCTAGTTGCTGGGCTAGATTCGGACCGCAGATATGCCAAGTTTCTGCAGTTGCATTTGGAATTGCGGTGGGCACCAAGGCACGCATGCCAACTACTCTACATATACACTATAATCGTATGTACATACACACACACATATATATATATATATATATATATATATGTACGTTTGCATGTAAGTATGTATGTACCTACATATGTAGTTGAGGCATGCAACAAAACGATGACAAAGGATCATTATTTTTGTTTTAAGAAACGGAAGCTTACAGTTTCAGTTGGATTTCAAGCAGCAAGAAATAAAACAAGAAAAAAAAACAAAACGAGTAATGGTGAAATTTAATTAGTTTTTTTCCCCCCCCACCCCATCTTCTTATTCGAATAGAAAACCATTTTTTATTCTTCTGGTTTTTTCTGTATTTTTCTCTTCTACTTCTTTTTTTTTAGATAATCGACAGTGACGACTTTTAGACCTCTATAGAAGTTGGCTCTGAATCTGCATGCATTCCACTTTGGACTGCTTTACTCACTCCTCTCTCCCTCTCTCTCTCTCTCTCCCTCTCTCACTCTATCTCTCTTTCTGTTTCACTTGTCTTGTGTACTGACATCTTATGGCCATAAACTTGAACTCGTTTCGCTGCGTTAGTTGCTGTCGGTGGTAATAAACTGATGTAGCCACTGCGACGGCAGCTAGCAGCAAGTTTTATGCCCAGTATCCACCTCTTGAAATGGCTATGAAAAGAACGGAAATGGGTTTGCCTTTAAGTGAAAAGTCTTTGGCATTAGAAGTTACACTATGGAAGGTGTTGAAAATGGACAATGTGGTAGATGTCCTTCTCTTTCTATTTCTATTTCTATTTCTGTTTCTATTTTTTGTGTTGCACCCGTACCCGTGACAGCTGCGCTAATTGCAAAATGCCATAAAAATGCACAACCTATTTGGCATAAGATTCTTTTGAAAGTCAGAACAGAAATCAAGTTAACCAAATCCATTTTGCCTGACACCAATTTCCCACTTGGCATACAAAACGTTAAGGCCGTTATGTCCAGAGCAAATCTCAATTTCTGCCATTTGGCCAGTTGGATGTAAACGTGCCACATTGACTATGTGACAGATTTAGCCAGAAATGTCCACCCAAATTGGGTTATTGTCCACCTCCACATACATCTACATATATGTATGTAAAATTGCTTAGGGGACATTTGATAGCCACCCAGATATTCGGACTAAGAGATGAGATGGATGATGCTGAACGATGCTGGATGATGATGGAATTGCAGCATTTTGTGGCTCCATTTCTGATTGTCTCTGTTTCTCTTCCCTTTTTTTATTTCGCTTAATTGGCATCAAATTGCTTGAATATTTCAAAGCAACAACAACAACAACAACAGCAGCAGCAGCAGCAGCAACAACAACAACAATACAGCTGCAGCTCATCAATACAATTTGCAATCCATAGCTACATCTTCTCCCTTTTTCGGTTGCCTTAGCCTCAATCCTTACCCCTTCATTCTTTACCCCTTCATTCCCTGAAAGCATTTTTCAAAGTCCAAAGCGCGTTAACAAAAATCCTTTTGAACATGTCTGTGCTCCTAATCAAAATTCCAAAAGTCATCAGCTCTTGTTTGCCTGCTTCCACTTTGGTTAGCTGTTTCTCTTCTCCCCCCCCTTTACTTTTGTTATCCCCTCCTTACCACTCTCCCTCAGCCATCCCCACATCCCGTTTCAACTACAAATCATTCCTTCATACTACTTCTCTGCTTGCCCTCATCCTTTCTCTTGCTGCTTGAAGCTTAATGACTACCGCATGGAATTCTTAAGCTGACTTTTGGTCCACTCAAATGGCACAGAAAAAAATAAAGGAAGATAAAAAAAAAAAAAAACAGAAAAACAGCAACAACAACTGAAGCAACAAAAAAAAATGGATTTCTTTAATTTATAATTTATTGATGTTACCGATTCCCCCGCCACCAACCACCACCAACCGCCAAGCTTGGCCAACTGTCGTCTGTATCTTTGCCTGTGTCGGTGTCGGTGTCGGTGTCGCTGTCGGTATGGGTATCTCTGCTTGTTGCCTACAATTGCTCATTAGTTCCTGGACATTAATCATTAAGGAGTGACCCGAAGACTAAGACAAGGTCGTTTCTTTTCTTTTTTAGTATGAAAAAAAAAAATATAAACAAGTAAGAAGGAATAAACAATTTAGCGCCCACAAGCACACACACAAACACTCACACACACACACATACACACACACACACAAAAGTTGCTAATTATCAACACATTTTGATAAGGATATCGGATGAGATGAGTTAAGATGAGATGAGTTGAGTTGAGATGAGATGAGTGAATGATGAGTTGCGGTGGAAATAGAATGAGAAAGTAGATTATGTAGGCTATCTCACACCATTTGCCATCAGCCCAGAAATCCAATTTCGTTTCACATTAAAGTGTGCAACGCCTCTTTCAACGCCCCAATGGAACTACCGAAGCATCTGTTCATCTGCTACCTTCACTTCTCTAACCCTCCATAGCTGTAAAATGCACAACAACAAAAAAAAAAAGAAGAAGAAGAAGAACGAAATGATTAATTTTTGATATTGTTTAAGAGATTGCCTACTAGGGGATATCCCTCTCTCTTGTATGTCTGGCCTGTCTTGCAGGTGCCAGGAACGGGTTAGAGGCCGACAGAACCGAACGAAAAAAAAAAAAAAGAAAAATAAAACAGGATACACACACCATACCACACCATACCACACCACAGAACACAACACAACACTCCAGTGTGTGCAATGGCCTCAGGTCGGTCTCGGGTAAGTCTCGTTTGAGATTCTGTTTACTCGTTGGGTACGTTGAATCTTTGGCTTGCTTCTCTGTCTGCCAGCTATCAATCAGCTTTTGACATTTTTAACTGGAATTTCATGAAAATTTATTCGATTTTAAATTAACAGAAAAAAAAAAAACGCAAAAACGTAGACAATGAAAACAGAAGAAGAAAAATAAAACAGAAAACCAAAATGTGCAGCAAAAAAAAAACGAAAGATACAAAATAAAAAACCGAAATCCTTGATCCTTTATTAGTTGAGATCTAAGGTAGAGAGGCGCTTAAATGACCCAAAATATATACCTACAATTTCTGGAATTTACATAAAAATTCTGCATTATAAATGTTTAACGAGCATTAAGTTTTATTGTTTGTTGTTGTTGTTGTTTGTTCCCCCTCCCCCCCTTTTTGGGTAGGCGTGTGTTTATTAGGTGCTCCCCCACAACAAGCTAAAAGCAAAACGAAACCAAAAATAAATAACAAGATGAAGAGAGAGACAGAGAGAGAGAGAGAGAGAGAGAGAAAAGAAAGAAATAAAGAATTTAAATGGCAATTTAATGAACTCAAAATCCATGAAATGAATGTCCAAGTATTGGCCATCAAAATTCATTTGCACTCCAGCTGTCAGAGGGGACAGAAAACAGATAGAGACAGAAAGAGCAAACGATGAGAGAGAGTGAGCGAGTGAGAGTGAGAGATATTCCCAAATGCGATGCTTGGCTGGCACTCTTGTCCAGTTTAAGCTGCTTAAAACATCAGATGATTGTGGCTGATTAATCAGAGGCAAGCATTTAAGCCGGCCAAAAGACACAGCCTCGTCCAGATGGTGATTGAATTAAAGGGGGGAAGGGGTAAGGGTAAAGAGAAAATGTGTGCTAACAGATACAGAGGGAAAGAGAGCGCCCATAAAAGTGTCATTTATCAATTTCGTAGCAAGTAACATAAAAATCTCTTTTGGGTCTGACTGCCACACACACAGGAAACCCAGATCGATTCCCCACCACCTCTCCCTTTATCACCATTTATAACCTTTTCCCTTTACCATTTCCCCATACGTCTTTGCCCTTCCACATCTTCTTATGTATTAACTCTCACTCTCAATCCTGTTGGTATCGTCTTTCTTCTAGTATTTGATAGATTTGGCTTAATTGGCTGCCTCTTTAATGTTGCGACATCAATCAACAGATACTCAATTCTCATCATTTTACCTAAAAATAGCAATTTCAATTTGATTTTTATGTTCAAGTCGCGCATTTTCAATTTGTGTTTATGGGTTGATCTGTTGGTTTTTTTTTTAGATTCTCTCCCTCTCCCTCTCTCTCTCTCACTCTCTTTCTCTCTCTGTCTCAATTGATTGACCCTGTGAGATTTAAGAAAAACAGAAAAGTGGTAGGGGGGTATGAGGTATGGAGGGTTTTTGGGGGAAAAAAAAAAGACCTCAAACAGTCACTGGCCAAATGTGATAGCATTTCTTTTGTCAACTTTTATTTCTAATTGGAATTTCGTTTCACAGACAAAAGCGAAAGAGAGTCACAATGAAAGGGGGAATTGGTAAATGGAAAATGTGTAAGAATGGAATGGATGACCAAGAGCAGTTACAATTTAACTAACTAACCACAATGCCATTAGTGACGGGAAATGGGTTAACTGTCTATGTCTCCTATTTTTGTTTTTCACTGTCATACGGTTGCTCCCTTTCTCATTGCCAGCTGCCGGCAAACAAAACAAAACAAAACAAAATAAAACAAACAAACAAACAAACAGACAAACAAAACGCACAAAATCAAATAGGACGACATATATACATAGAAGGCCTAGTCCTGGCATCGAATTCATGTCAATATTTGCATTAATTCTCAACGCTTCACTCATGCCCCTGGCATTTGCCCAAGGTGCCTGAATAACAGCTGCCCATTTTGGGTAATGGACACGGCTATGCCTTTTGCATAGTAGGAAGGGTGGGGAAGGGGGTGGGGGGGGTGTATGTGGTTAGAGAAGGATACTCTAGTCCTTACTCCTTACTCATACTCTGGCATTGTGCCTGCGGTAAGCAAATGACTTTTATTAGTAAAACTGTTGGAAAAGTTTTCAGAGACCCATTTTCAGTTACCATTTTTGGTTCCAACAACTTTTCCTATGGAACTTTTTACCTTGTTGTGGTCACTCGAACCCCTTTGTTCAGTGCCCTTTTAACCAACTTTTATACTATTTTTTTTTTTACTCTATTCTATTTAGAAGTATTTGTATTATGTATATATAATTACACTGAAAAAAAAAATACAAAATAAGTTGGCTTTGTCAATTATTTAACAAAGTTTTGAACTTTTATACATAGATATATGGATATACATACATATGTATATCCCAAGCTAATATATTGCCTTGACAAATATATAAGACAATGACTTTTGGAAAATAATCGATACAAATGCAAATTTTAAAGGGGTTAAAAATTGTATACCCTTTAAATGCTGGTCTTTTGTTTAATTTTACAATGTTAATTTATTTCAATTAGCACAAAAATGTACCACAAACTGTTGTTGTCGGTAAGCAACGGCAGCAACAGCAACAGCAACAACAGCAACAGCAGCAACAGCAACAGCAACAACAGCAACAACAACAGCAACAGACGACAATATCAAGGCAGCACGACAGACACATGTCATGCTGCAGTAACAGTTATTTCCCCCTCGTTCCTCCACCCCCCCTCTCCGACCACTCATTTTCTGACCCCCCCTCTCTTTTTATGCATCCGTTTCATTCTCTGCCCACATTAAGCATACGCCACTTTGTCCAGCCAACAATAAAAAAAATGACAAAAAAAAAAAAAATTAAAAACTATGTATAAACTTTGCTTTCGTATTTCTTTTTTTTTTTATTTTTCTTTCCGTTGCTGTTGATTTTATGGCGCGTGACAATTGTGTTAAGCCCCGTTTACTCCGGTTCCAAAAAAAAAAAAAAAACAAAAACCGCTGCTTATAAATTTTATTGTACTGCAATTGCATTTAAATTTGCCAGCGAATTTTCAGTTTTTTTTTTCTCTCTTTTTTTTTTTAATTAACAACAAATGGACTTGTGTTGGGCCTGTGCCCCATGTTTCCATTCACTTGCTTTTATTTGTCATTGAATGCGTCTGTTCGTCTATCTGTTCGCTTGTCTGTCTGTTTATATGTAAGTCCATTGGAGCATAAAGGCAATGAGACACGCCCAGATCTAAAATTGAGATAAATTCATGTACATACATACATAGATGAGAAAGTGCTGAAGTTGACTCGATACTTTCCTGCCCCACACTTTTAACTAACTATTCAAAATCCCCCCCCCCTCCCCACAAAAAAAAGCACACAAAATTTGGCATAATTCACTATCAAGTTTTTCCCCTTTTGTACATACATGTAGCTGACCAAAGCACATTTCCTTCCACTCAACCTCTCCCTTTCTCTCTTTCTTCCTCTCTCTCTCTCACTCTATCTCTCTCTCTCTCTCTCGTTCTCTCTCTCTTTGTATGTGTATTTTTCTCTATATCTATCTAGTTGAAAACTCTCAAATTCTCATGACTCGTTAAACTTTGGTCAACATTTTTGCCCGTAACGTAATCGAAATATTGTGGCTGGCCTGAATGTTTTTGCCTAGTTTCAATTTTGCTAACAGCAAGTTTTCATGCATAGTTGCATAAAATATTTGAGTCCCAAACTACACCCATATACAATGACCCACCCCCCCTCACCCACCTCCCCTCATCTATAACTATGCCATTCCTCCCATGAATCTCCATCCATACCCTTACTATAGCATCCGAATAGTAAAGGTAAACATGTTTCATTTTAAGTAGTTACGTAGGCGAATATTCATTGCAAACTTTTCAATAGATAAAAGTGTCCTAGAAAGTGTGGCAAATTTTCAAAGGCTCACACCCCAAAAAAGAAAAAAAAATATATATATGATATCCAGGTCGTTTCCATTACATTGAAGGAGGAGACAAACACAATGTTTCTTTCTTTGTCGTCTGTCTAAATATTGATATCGTTTTTTCTGTCTCTACCAATGGTAGCGGTTAGATCAAATAAAGGCAATTGCAGAATTTTTATGACTTAACAAACACATGGCCATCCGAAACAAGATGAGCAGAGGCAAATAATACAAAGAAAACCGAAATAAAAAAAAAAATATCAAAGAAGCTAACTTCGGCCGTGCCGAAGTTTGTATACCCTTGCAGATTAATTGATTACTTTCTCCGTCATATCGGATTCAAGATATTTTAAAAATTAGAAATATAAAATTAAAAAAAATTGAAACCAAAAAAAGAAACAGTAAGAAAAAAATTCGAGTTTGCCAATGGTCGGATTTGAACCTCCGCTCACGTCATTTCTAGAATCGATCTCTGCCTATTGCGCTACCAAACTTATAATTCACTGTCTCGCTATTTCGGTATACATTGCAAGCGTCCAGCTTCTCGCTCTCTAAAGTTTCTGACGAATTCTAGAAAACAACAACACAATACAAATAGTTTTCTGTCTCTTTCTGTTTCGCACTCAGCTTGTAGTTTTTTCAAGCACGTGTTCGCATATATGTATGTATGTATGTTTGTATGTTTCCATGTATGTTGTTTGTGTACGCATATATAAAAGCAAATATAAACGTATTTAATTGGCTGCATATGCAAACATACTGATGCTGATGGGGGTTGATTCATTGATTTTATTGATTTATGTCGGTGTTTATTATCCGATCTGATTCAAACTTACTGATATGATGTATAATAATAAAGTATAATTCTCATCTGTTCACCAAATTTGGTTGAGATATCTTAAAAAACAAAAAAGTTTTTCTCACAAAAACATACTTTTTCTGATGGGGGTTGATTATTGATTTTATTGATTTATGTCGGTGTTTATTATCCGATCTGAATCAAATTTGCTGGTAAGGTGTAGAAGTAGAATTGTCATCTATGTGACAAATTTGGTTGAGATATCTTAAAAAACAAAAAAGTTTTTCTCACAAGAACTGTTTTGAACAACTCACATTTTGACCGAGGTACCTCTGATCTTTCCTATTTTTCTATAACTTATAGTTGTCCGATCCGACCAATCTTTGAACTTAATTTGCTTGCAACATCAACGGACAGAATGATATGACTTTTATTCACGTAGCTCAAAATTTAAGATCGATTAAGTATGTAGAAACAGACAGACGGACAGACGGACAGACGGACAGACGGACATGGTCATATCGACTCGGCTTTCGATGCTGATCAAGAATATATATACTTTATGGGGTCGGAAACGATTATTTCTATGCGTTACAAACATCTGACCAATTTTATTATACCCTCTGCAAGGGTATAACAAAAACAAAAAAAAAGTTGTTGAATGAAAATGAAAATGAAATATTTTATGCTCATAATAATGACACCAACTTCAGGGGCAAACGAATGCCAAATATGTTATAAAATGGAGTGAGCCGACTAGAAAGACAGACAGACAAGGAGACACCATGAGCAGGCAGGCAGGCAGGCAGACAGACAGACAGACTGTCTAAACTGTGTGAAGTTTATGAACTACCCAAGAGGCATTATAAACAAGCAAACAAGAAAAGAAGATGAAAAAAGAATACATCATAAGTATATGTACGTATGGAAGTGTATATAGAATACATTCATACATCCCATCTGGATTCAAAAAAAAAACAAGAAATTATTATTGTTTTCAAGTGTGCGCCTCATAAAAAAGACATCAATTTGGAGTTGGTTGTGCTTAACTATATATACATATGTATATACATATATATGTATATATATAAGCGTATACATGTGTATTGGTTAGATTGAAGAACTATGCGAAAAAGACAGACTCAACTCATTAACAAATTGATATAACAAAACATTGTAATTATCGAGCCAAAGCATAAAAGAAGATGAACCAAAGAATTGAAAACTTAACCAAAAAGCAGAAGCAAAATTCTGGAAAAAAAAAACAAAAACAACAAAGAACAAAATCGGTTAGAGCTAAAAGGCAACAAGAGACGTTAAGAGAAAAGAGTGGTGAGGAAAGATGGTGGGGGAAGGTGGGGAGGGGGGGATTACGGGTTACGGTCACTCTTAGTGTTCTCTATATAGCTTGAAGCTATTTTCAGCAGCATTTCGCAATTAAACACTCCAAATGGTATGGAGTTGGAACTGATGTAGCCTGGTATGGGTAAAGTGTAGGTTCAAGAGGATCCTCGTTGGCTGGCTTTAATTTTTTCTTTTTTGCTTCGTTTTAGCACACTGTTTGCACTATGGGTTTATAATTATAGGCGCTGCTTTTGCGTGTTTGTGTGTGTGTCTGTGTATGTGTGTGAAGTTATGGCTTCCGAAGTGGGCGTGTGCCACAGCCTCTGCCCTAAACTTGAAAAGTGTTCCTGTCTCTGTATTTGTGTCCATGTGTGTGTCCATGTGTGTGTGTGCTTATTAAAATGAGTTGGCAATAAAACAATGCCAACGCCCACTCCAGTAAGAGAACATCAACTGGTCGAAATGAGATGAAAACTACAAGATAGTCAACGGCTACTACATACACTCTTTCCTTTTAGGTGTTGTTTTTGTTTTTCGTTTTTGTATTGTTTTTTTTTTTTTTTAAGTACCTTAACCCGTAGTTGGATTTTCATGTTTTTTGTTCACAAACAACTGTTTACTTTTGTTGTCCCTTGTGATTTCCAGTGAAACATGAAAACGGCAAATGAATTACGAATGACAGAGAAAGAGTCTAACTAAACAGCAGGGCTCTTAAGATGGTTCAAAAGCCGCTGATAAGAACATAAAAGACACACACACACAGACAAACACGCACACTAAAAGACAGAGACGGGGACAGAGACAGAAACAAAAAAAATTCTGACACACGTACACTTAAGGCGCTTTTTGTAGAGCAGGCTCATTCGTGTACACTCGCGCACATATACTAACATAAAAACGTACAACTTCTTCCTTCGTCTTCTTCCTTCTTCTTCGCATACTCTTCTTCTTCTTCCTGCTCTTGCTTGTGGCTGCTCCACTCGTCGTAAGTCATGTAAATTTTGAAAAAGAGCAAACAATAACAATTGAAAACGTTGAAAAAAGACAAAAACCTGGCGCTGAAAGGTATTTGCTTTGTATATGTGAGGGAGAGAGAGAGTGAGAGTGAGAGAGAAAGAGTGTGGGCTCTTTGTGTTTCAAGTGCGTGCCAGCAAAAGACAACAACTGAAGAGGCAACGCCTGATTAATTTCAACTGATAAGCCCATCATTTGTTTTTTTTTTTTTGCTGTTCGCTTTTTGATGTGTCTGTCTATCTCTGTGTGTGTGTGTGTGTGTGTGTGTGTGTGTGTGTGTGTGTGTGTGTGTGTGTGTGTGTGCGTAGGTTGAAACGTTGCGCAGGCGCAAACATTTTCCAGGTCATACGCCCCAACCAAAACACACACACACACACACACATACATTTATATATACACATACATTCGTCTTATCTTTATCAAATTTTGAGTGAAAACATGGGCAATGCCGTTGTTGTTATTGTTGTTTTTTGTTGCTGTTTACCTCCAACCACGTTCAAAAACAATTACCCCACAAAACGAAGACAGACACGCTAACATACATACAAAGACTGCAGGGGGCGGAGAGGGGTTGAAAGAGACCACTCCATTTGCGATAAGCATCGAGCAAAAGGTTTCTTAACGCATCATCAAAAAATGCCACCAGCCCAGCGGCAACTTTGACAACTTTTTTGGACCAGACCAGAACACAGACGAACATTTTACACAGCTGCACACCCCAAAAGATGCTTGTCTTGCAAATTCAGCGTAAATTTGTTAAAGCCAAACGTTCATACAAGATCGACATAAACCAAAAAAAAAAAAAAAAAAAAAAAAAATAAGGAAAAAAACAGAGCAGTCAGCAGTGGCAAGGCAGAATCCCCCTTCCCATCGACCCCATCCTTATAATAAAGTTGTATGGCAGAGTCAAGCGAATTGTGTGTGTGTGTGTGTGTTGCTTGTAGAGAGTAGTAGTAGTAGTTGACCGTTAAGTATCTTTTGCCATAAGCTAATAGCTTGCAGCTGTGCATTGTAGAGATTTTAGTTGCAACTACAGCAACTACTATCTACATCACAGATCGAAAAGATTCTTTTCTTTTTGACCAAGCTGCCCCCGTCTCTTTTTCGTTATTCGACATCTTCCCATAATTTAGCTCAGTTGGGCCATAAACTGCAACAGCAGCCTTAAGTTATGACCAAGTTGGTAACAGAATAAACTGCAGCTGAGTTCATTTTGCTGCCTCACATTTGCAATTATAGACAGGAGAGCAAAATTTTACAATCTGTGTGTGACTGATGGGCCATAAGTATACCCAAGTATATAGCTTAGGGTATATAGAATTTTTGTTCTACATGGCTTACGATATTTTACATACACCACAATAGTTACATAAATCTTGAAAATCTAGTTATTTGTTTTCTAAAAAAAAACAAAATGTTGTAAACGGTTTATCTCTGAATTTTTATTTAATTTAATTTTTTTTGTTTTTTAATACTAATCTAAGCGATATGTCCTTTATTTACCTCTACAGGTTCTAGGCTTGCACCAATGGATATAATGTAGCCTCACAATATGATTATTGTAGGAGATAAACCAATTATCTCCAAATATATGCTAGGATCCGAAAATTCAATGAATTCATTGTAACATTCAATAGTTAAATTAAGTTAAATTAAACCATTTAATTGATTATAATAAGCAATATTAAATAAAACGATGTATAAAAGTTTCTTCTTTTTACAAAATAAATTCTTTAAGTTTAAGCTTTTAAGATTAAGGCATTAATCTAATAACAGTTAATAATATTTATGTTAACGGTTTTGTTTTTAACAAAATAAAGATTAAATTTTTAATAAACTAATTAGGGGTATTTCGTACAATATGAAAATGCAGATAAAGAATAAGAAACAAAACAAATTGCAGGGTATTTGAGTATATTCTTTGTCTGGCAGTTGATCAAGTGTTCTAGTGGTCATTACACCTGTTGCCTGGTTTCTGGAATGGGATGTTATAGTTGTGGTAGTGGTTGTTGTAGTTAGTAGCCTAGGCAACTTCAATCCAATTCCATATCCACGCCCCGATCGCTTGGCTGCACAACATAAATTTTAAGTCTGGCACACTTGGGTGTTGGGTTGCCTCTGCATCCAAAGAACTCCTGCTGATATTGCTGGCTGCTGGACTAATTTATAGTTTGCTGACTAGCTGAGTGACTGACAGGCAGACTGGCAGGCTGGCTAGCTGGCCGGCTGACTGGCTGACTGGCTGAATGGCTAGCTGGCAGTCAGGAAGACTGACACGCAGACAAGCGGACGGGCATAAAGCAGATAACCCTGTCAGACGGACGGACAAATTATTTGCTTGCCCGCGATATTTCGCCTCATCCTTTTTTGGTTTGCTTCTGATTCTGCATTGGGGTCTTCTTTGGCATTCTGTTGGCAACCAAAATTGAATGCAAAAGAAAGAGACCAGAAAGAATGAGTATGAGGTATAACTGAAAGGTATAGTCGATAGCCATCTTACAGATACTTTGGGCACGCATTGACGAGAGCGATACACACCATATAGACTGTGCACATCTACAAGATACTTTGCGTTCTTTATCGCCCGATCAGCTTGTTTTTTGGGCATTTTCTTGTGTAATTTGCGCCTCGCTGAATGCTCTGCATACAAATGAACCAAAATGACTAAAACTCTTCAAGAAACACACACACACTCAGACACACACCAAGAGAGAAATTGTGTTATGGCTTGTTAGGCTACTGTTAGAAACTTTTCTTGTATCCGTATCCGTATCTTTGATTGCTTTGCCAGCTGGCTTAAATCCTTTAGTTAAACACACGAAGCCAAGTCCAAGTCAGTCAGCCCCCAATTCCCAAATTCAATTAAAATTATGAATTTGCATAAATTGAGCAAGAGTTGAGGGTGAAAAATGAATTGAGTTGAGTCTCTGTCTATCTCCCTCTCTCTCTCTCTCTTTCTTTCTTTCTGTTTCTCTTTACAATTTGTATCTAATGAATCGTTTTTTTACTGTAGCTAACCACAAATTAAATGAATTTCAATCAAACCATCCGTTGTTAATTTCATTTTTCGTGGGCGGCGCCAAGAAGTGAAAAATTTATATGAGATGATGCCTTTTGTTATTGCCACTGAATGTTCGTTATGACTTTATTTCTTTGGTTTTTGGTTTTTCAGTTTGTTATTCTTTTTTTTTTTATGGTTATGGGCCAGTTACCGTTCAGTTCTCATACTCCTAAATCTTTAAAATGTTGCTTACCTGCCACTGTCCTTGTGGTTAAAAGTGATGAATGAAAAACGAGAAAATGCGTGTGCCACAAAAAAAATGAGAGGAAAGGAAAGACAGAAGCAACAAAGGAGAGGGAAAAGGAGATAAGAGCGAGATTATAAAATAAGAAAGAAACAAAAAAAAAAAAAAAAACGAAAAGAAAAGAAAAAAAGCAAACAAACGAACAAACTTGAGCAAAGTTAAATCTTGGAGTTTGGAAGTTCATTAAATTCTGAAATCCGTAAAATATGCAAAGGCGTGCCCAAGTCAAGCAGATTATCAGAGGGCCAACTGCAACAAAACTGACTTTTAATATATGATAATTAATTCATTATCGATGCTGTGACTGCAGACAGGAAGACAGACACATATACAGAGACACACGCACACATATATACATATAGATAGGCAGACTGACAGACAGACGGGCTGACGGGCAGGCAGACACAGCTGACAAGGATTTCACTTGCAATTAAAACGAACAAGACACAAAAATTGCAAAGCCAAAAAAAAAAAAAAAAAAAAAAACCATGACGGGATAGCCAACCAACGAGAGACCTGTAAGATTCGCCTGGAACGTTACTGGTATTGGTATTGGGTAAGTGTTTAGCTCTCCCTGGTTAGTCTGGCAGCTTTCATTCATTAAAGCGCACCCCAAACTGAGCAACGACATCGGCCAAGAAACTGATTATCTACATATAACCAACTAAAAACTGGATACCACAGCGGCAGCAAAAAAAAAAAAAAAAAGAAGAAAAAAATAATTGCCCAGAACTGTTTAACATATCAGAAGGCGATGGAGAGGCAAATGCTATGGTATCAGTATCGGTGGTTGTGGTGGTGCTGATGATGATGGTGGTGTTGCTGCTGCTGCTGTGGCTGGAAGGGAAACCTTGTTGATTCGGATAACCGGCAGTCGAGTGAGTCTTTTATAAAAATTCACAACATGTCATTGGCAACGGCATCGTGAGGCACACACACAACAGACTCCTGAGGCACCCTCTACACGTTGACTGCGCAGGACATGGACATGGACATGGACATCGACGTGGACATGTCAATGTCTGTCTATCCCCCTTTGTGTTCCGCAACCTTCTCAACATTTTGGCCACTCTCTGATCCATATCGTTAAAAGTTAACGCTTTAGCGGCTTAAACATGGCTTTTAGCGTTAATTAACAACGAATTTTCGAAATGCAAAAGAAAAAAAACAACAACAAGAAAAAAAAACCAATATAAAAACGAAGAACAACAAGTAGACTGTAGAATTTTAACTGACACAAAGGCGATAAGCCCCACCCCACCCCCCACCAGCAACTGTTGTTGGTAGAACAACATCAGCAATTATACCAAGATATCAGCAATCAAAATATATTGAAATCATAGAATTTTACTTTATATTTATTATTTGATATATGTATTTGTTTTTTTTTGTTTTTGCATAATATATTTCACATTTATTGAAGACAACTAAAAATTAACAAACATTTTCTTATACAATAAATTTATTAAAAATAATTTATACAGGCAAAAAAAAAAAAATTTATATATATATAGTTTTATGAGAAGAAATGTGGCCAAAAAAAAAAACAGAGCAGAGAATAGAATGCCTAAACTAACAACAAGAACTAACTAGGAAACTTTTATTATTATTTATAATTATTTAGTAAACGACTAAGTAGTCACTTTTCAATGCAAACTAATATATAAACTTAAGCATAGACTAGACAATTAATTTAAATAAAACTAAACTTTGAATGGAAGCATAAAACTTATTAAGGGGGCGCGGGGGGGAAGCACTTGGAAGTTGTGGTAATTGCAACAGCTAGTAATTGGATTAATATAACCTATGTATATATAGTCATGTTTCTATATATATATATATATATAGTATGTATATACTTATGTATGTATATATTTATCCATATCTTAATATGGATATTTGGAAGATTTAAATCGTTTACATAGGAAGCACAACTGTTGAGTTGACAAAAAAAAAATTTATATATATATATATATATATATATTAGTATATATACAAAAGAAAAAAAAAAAGGGGGGGGGAACAAAAAACGGAAGAACCATCACTTATTGGCCTTAATGTTGTTGTTGTTGTTCATGTTATTATTGTTTTTTGTTGTTGTTTCGTATACTCGTACTTAAATTTTAAATCACAGTGGCGAGATTTGTTTTTGTTGACGTTTGCCAGAAGCGGTTCAGAACCGTTCAGAACGGCAAGCGCACGCCTACAACAGCTTCTCTAAGCCTATATCTAATGTTATAGAATGATATACATATACATATACATATACATATACATATACATATACATATACATATACATATACATATACATATACATATACATATACATATACATATACATATACATATACATATACATATACATATACATATACATATACATATACATATACATATACATATACATATACATATACATATACATATACATATACATATACATATACATATGTATGTATAGTTAGACATATAGAGAAAGAGATTGATAGAGAGATAAAGATAGAGCACGGCGATCCAATTCTCATCTGGGAGGACAAAAACTAAAGTAGGGAAATAATTGGCAATGCAATGAATAGAAACGTTTCGGATCGGTTTTTAAATCGAAACCATCCACTTTGATAACATTCCATTGATTCTTCATGTGGGCATAACTAAAGGATACTTGATCATGAAATGTTTCCGAGCGTATAAATTCCATTGGTTCCAAATGTGAATGGAAATTATCGACAACTGTCAGGGGTACTTTTAATAGATGTTCTGCAATTAAATTAATAATTAACATAATAAATAAATTCATTAGCATATGTTATGAATATGTTTTTTTTTTTTTCTTTGGTCTTTAAATCTTACCAATAATGAAACCCATTGTGACATCATCCGGAAAACGTATTTTATCGCCAATACTGATAAATTTACCGCCACCTGCTATGGGTAACATTTTCAATGTCAAAGCTCGGCTCAGACAGAAGCCAGCACCGCCAGTGGCAAACCAGAAGGTTATCTTCTTATTTGTGGTGGTATTCTTCTGTAAATGGCCAAAACCAGAGAGAGGGAGAGAGAGAGAGAGAGAGAGAGATGCATACATTAACGGAAGAACTGGCTCATGAATGAATATTTGTGTGGATAATGATAATCATAATGTTAATAATAATGATGAGGATGAGCCGAGCAAAGTATAAACAGGAATAAAATTCCATTTTTGCCAATGGACCAGAGAAAATTGCTTAAAAATTAAGAAAGAGAAAAAAAAAACAAAAAGTGGCCCAGCACATGATTAATTGACCATGTAAATGGACATGTGCGAGATGGAAACTTAATACACACACCAAAAAAAAAACAAAAAAAAAAAAAAAAAAGAAACGAGAAACGAGAAAAATAAAAATCGAAAGAAAGCCGAGCCCAAAACTTGGCAGGATCTTTTGTGACCTTTTTTGGTTTTTCGATATTGTTTTCATGTTTTTGTTTTTTTTTTTGGTTATTCTCTTTGGTTAGCAAATCAAGCGTAAAGTTTTTTTTGGGTTTTAAATTTTCTTTTTCCCTTTTTTTTTTTTTTTGATTTTTTTTAATCATGCATAGCTCTTGAGTTCAAGATGAAGGGGATGAGGGAGAGAGAGAGAGATGGGGAGAGAGATATAGTTGAATTTGGGTTAGTTAATTACTCAAATCCCTGTCCATCCTAACAGATTGAATGTGTGGTAAGAAAGGCAAGTCCACCGGTTTAAGCCGACAAAACTGTGGCATGCACATTCATTACGGGATCAGTTGGCAATATTTCAAATGCCTTTTGCCATGCCAACAACTAAGTATAAGCAAGGGTTAGAGGGAGGTTGAAGGGGTGGGGGGGGGAACTGGCTCAAATTCAGTTTTAAATTCAAATTCAGGCTCTCTTTGGTGCTGTTGCTGTTGCTTTTTGAGCCAGATCATATCGGTTATTAATGATAGCTTGCTCTGGCAGCTGGAAGCCAAATGGCGGCATAGACAAATGGCCAAAGCGGCCACATAAATAACGGCCAATACCCTCCCCCTACCCCAACCCCGTTTGCCACGATTCACCAGTGATTCTCTGGTATCAGCGCAAAGGAGAAAGGCGATCGGACAGACAAACTTGTAATTATGTATAAAAAAAAACAAAAACAACAAAAAATATGCAAAAGAAGAAGAAAAAAAATGAAGAAAAATAACAGAGATTTGCACTTACACTATCCAAATGGATCTCCAGCGGCGATGAGATGCTCGGCTTGCCCAAATACCAATCCACACTGGGACTATATTCATCAAGTAGTTTTACCAGCCTCGGTACATTGACATAATTGTCATCGTCAAAGTGACAGAACCACCTGGAATGAACACAAAAAAATAAACAAACAAACAAAAATTGATATCGAAGAGATTACACACTTTAAATTCTAACATAATAAAATACTAAAATATATTTATTTTATTTATTTATATATATATATACATATATAGAGATTTCTTATAAGATGCCAGTAAATGTGGAACTTACCCTAGAGCAAATGGTTCGTATTGCTCTAGGTGTACCCGAGTTAACCCATGTGAATGTGGCCGTTCTCCATAGTCTATTAAATGTCCTACTCAAGAAGCTCAATTGTCAAAATGATTTGGTCAGCATACGCGGTTTTGAGGGTAAATGTATGGAGAGAATTTTAGAGAAATCAAAGATATCACCATTGCCCTTTGATGTGGAGAATATTGTACCAATATCGGAACAATTGGGTAAAGTTGAATTGCTTGAGGCACGTATTACCCAACTGGAGACCAAATTGGAGGGACACTTTCAACAGATACGCATATGCAATAAGGTGAATGATAAGAAATTTCAAACTCAAATATGGGAGCAATATGCATCACCCTGTGAGGATTTATGTACCACATGCGATGAGGATAATAAAATTGCATGCAGTCTGCTACATAATATGGATTTTATGAAGAAACTAATGCGACGCATTGCCTCACCGATTATTGAGCAAATGGATGAGGTTAGTCGAAAATTGGAGAAATTTTATGATACCCTTAAGCAATTTCTACGACAAACTGAAGCCCTATTCCAACGTCTCGAACTGGTCAAACAGTGTGTGGTTGAGATTGAAAATTTACGTAATCTGGTACAGGAATATAATCTAACATTTATTGGCACAATGGAGGAGCTGCAGGATATGCTTGATAGTAAATTGGATAAGGTACATATGCCGGCACTTAAAAAATATATACGAGATCGTTTCGATGATATTGAACAGCGTTTACATCAAATTGAAGATAAGGAATCTTGTCCACGAGCCGCTGGTTTCATCAATACGGATATCCGTTGCATTTCATGTGGCAATACTCGCATAGGTGTAGAAGTTGGTGCCCAAAAGATGAGCCTTTTGCCCGATGCACCAATGAAAAAGATGCCAATGGCAATGAACACATCACCGCTTAATTGTCAAAAGAATTTAGTTTGTCGGTCATTGGAAAAGGAGCCAACTCTTATGGTGAGAGTTAACAATTTGGATTTAAGTGTTCTTGCCCAAAGATTGAATCGTCCGAGTACTGGAAAAGTATGCAAATTGCCAGAAGCCAATGATCCCATCTATGGTGTGCGTAATTCCTGTTTTTCTGGTTAATATAAATGTAGTACTCATTAACCATCCATATTCACATATACACTGACATCAACATCCACATCCACATCTACATCCACATCCATATTAACTATTCCAGTAATCCCTCTCATAACATTTTTGCCCGTTAGTCACAATCCAAATCGTTTCGTTTAAGCAATAAAACATCTGACTTGATTGACTCTCAAGGCTATTTCCGTTGACTGGTTGGTGCATAAGAAGTGCACTAATTTAGATTGCAATTACCCCAGGGGGTGGGGGGGAGGGGGGGGGATGATGCACTAGGGAGCAAGACAAGGAAGAGTTAATGTTGGTGGTAAAAGCACTGCAACCGACTGACCCCTCCTGTGCATTTTTTTGTCTCTCCACCCTTTTCTTTTTTTTTTCTCTTCTGCTTTGTTTATTTATGCAGCTGAATGTTTTTATAGTGACAAACGATCAACCATATCCGGTAGCCAGAGGTGGACTAATGATGGCATTAAGCATACCAGCTTAGCATTTACCACTCTAAAGCGGCCGTTCCCCTTTTTCATTCCCCATTTTGTATACTCTTTAAAGCCAAAAAAAAAATAACAAAAATAATAAAAAGTATATCAAGATACAGGCAAGAAACTTAAATCCAAATCGAAAATATCTACGCATTCTCTTTTAATAAATATAATATATAATATTTTATCATTTTTTTGTAGTTAAACAAATATTAATTTTCCTTTATCTGAAACTAAAACAAAAAATAATTATGTACTTCTATGGAATTGAATTCAAAATCAAAACGAAACAAAAGAAACTTTTCGAGTCATAAATAGTTAATCCTAAAATTAAAAAATTAAAACAAATTTCAACTTAATATTCAAGTCCAGATATTTCATATTTTCGGTAGGATCCGGAAATCATAATTTCAAAATAATGCAAAACTTTTAAAATTCAAAACATATTTTGACATATTTCACTTAAACTTTTCACATTTTTTATTTAACTTGTTTTAGAAAACCAAAAATTATTTTTAAAAATTGTTTTTTTTTTTTTGGTAGAAAGTAGCTTAATTATTCACACAAAAATAAAAAGGAGGAACCCCCTTATTTTTAACCCTTTTAAGTGTATTTATAACTTCGTTTTGTCAGCAATGAAATTTTCTTTTTCCAACTTTCGTTGAGACCGTAAGTATTCAATAAAATCGAATCGAATCATTTGGCTTGGCATCTGTGTTGGGGTAATTTAATATAATTTTTATTGCATAAGCCGCAACTAGCCAAGGAGAAAGACAGACAAATATATATATAAGTGTAAAGAGTGTGAGAGAGAGACAGAAGGCGACTGAGAGGGAGTTGTAGATGGCTAAGCCGCTAAGCTGCTCCACGTTGTGGCACTCATAAATTGCTTGAATAGATATTGCTGCTGTTGTTGTTGTTGTTGTTGGTGCTGCTGCTGCTGCTGCTGCCACATGCGATACCTGTGCGAAACAGCAGCCAGCCATCTAAATGTGGAAATTTGTTGTTGCTGTTGTTGCTGCCGCCGCTAACTCTTGCCGCATCGTGACGCATAAAAATGTTCATTTAATTTGCTTAATTATGCACAAAAGCATAAAGCAAATGAAACTCTAACTTGAATGGACTCTCTTTTCCTTGTTACCTGCTGCGTCTGCGGCTGCCGCTGCTGTTGCTATTCCTTCTATTAGTATTCTCTTCTATTTTATTGTATCTTTCTTTTCTTTTTGCATATATGTATGTTTTTGCAATTGAAATCTAGCTCCTTTTTTATGTTTGCTGTCGTTTAATTAACGCTTCCTCATTGCCATTTATGATAATGTTTTCATTTTAAAGTTCTTTTGGCCATCGATTTGTTGATAGTTCTTAGGGTAGGTAGGGAAGGTAGAGAAGTAGGATCCTTCCTTGCATATATTTGTTTCCCTCTTTTCTCTCTCTTTTTTTTTGTTTTTTTTTAGTCGATATTATTGGATCTGTTTATCATTTGAATCGTTAGATGTGTGTGTATGTGTGTGTGTGTGGCCATTGGTTGCAAGGAAAGGAAAGAAGAAAAATGAAATACGAAACGAATGCAAACTTTAGTTTATTTCCATAGCAGTTTTTCCAATTATTCTCGCTGCTGTTGCTGATGCTGTTGCTGATGTGGGCAAAAAATTTCGACCAGCTGCCTTCTGAAATGGACTCAAAACTTGCTCCCGGGGGCGTTGGCGGCAACAGCGGTTGCGTCGTCATTCCACATTGCAGGCAAAATGAGTTTATGTCTGGGGCCATAATAAAAAATGATTGACGGGGCACTTCAACTCGAGCCAGAGTCAAACCAAATGGTAAGGGTAGAAGATGCCAAAAAGGAAAGAGGTGGGAGGTGGCAAAAACAGACGTAGAAAGAGAGGAAGACAGAGGGAGAATAAGACAGAGGGGGGAAAAAAAAGGGGGAGACAGTCTTAATAGATTTCGCATTAAGAGCTGGGGCAACTTAGTTGCCTGGTGAACAGCCAGCGCTAAAAGTATTTTGACAGGCAGTCGAGCAACCAGTAAAAGAAAGATAAGCGATCGCCAAAAGTTGAAGAAAAAAAGGAGAGAAACAGTGCAGACAGTGAGACAGACTGACAGACAGAGAGAGAGAGAGAGAGAGAGAGAGAGGGGAGAAAGATAGCAAGCATGACGAACTGATTTCATTTCATTCCATTTTCCCTTAAGCCCGTCTCTCTTGTGAGTCTTGCAATTAGCAATAAGTCAGCTGTCATCCGAAAATAAAAATGAAAAGAAAGAAAACCAAAAGGTGAGTCGCAAATAAGTTGAAATATTTTAAAGATTCGTATTTGCGGATTGATACAAATCAATGTGTCATGATGTCAGAGAGGCAGGCAACAAGATATTTACATTAAGCGCAAGACGAGGCACTTAAATCAGACCAACGACAACAACAACAACAACAACAACAGCAGCAAGAACAACAATATCTAAAATCCAAAAAGGAAAAATGAAAAAAGGGAAATAAAATAAAAATGTTGAGCTCATTAACAACAGCAACAATGACAACAGCAACAGCAACAGCAACAACAACAGCAACAACAACACCAACAGCAAGATCAGCAACAGCAACAACAATAATAACGACCACACGAGCTAAAAGGGAAATTAATCTTCTCGTTTTGAATGCAGTTTTTGAATTCTGTTTTCTTTTTATTTGTCAATTTGCTTTATTTTTCTTCATTTTTGTTTTTTATTTAATTTTTTTTTTGCCATTAAGTGCATGCAGCATGAGTCAGTGGAGTCTGTTTAAGAGGCATGCCACAGAACCTAACCGCTGCTGTAATACTTTTTTCCCCTTTAAAAGTATCTGGTAGATACGAAAAGCATTTCACATTTTTTTTTTCCTTTTCTTCTTGCTTTGACGCGCTCAGTGAACAATTGAAACGCATTTGTCAGTGTTTGACCACACCGCAAGTTGGTTGCCACTTTTGCCACTGACAAAGCAAATCATTAATTCTGAGACAACAACAACAACAACAGCAGCAGCAGCAGCAGCAACTGCAACAACAATAGAAACAACAAAACTAACAATAAAACGAAACGAAACGTGAATATGTATCTTGTAGATACATGCTTGCAAATTGATGCCAATTGTTGACAATTGTGTTGAGGCTCGTGCAACACAATGTGGGAGGGAATATAAACTATCTCATTCTCTCTCTGTCAATCTCTGTATATCTATATATATATATATATATATATATATATATATATATGTATGTAGATTTCGCACTCCAATTCGACTACTTCCCGGATGTGAACAACTTTATTAGAGTATTCTAATAGATGAAGTTGCATTTTGTTAATGTTGTTGCTGTTGCAGTTGCTGTTGCTGTTGCATATGCATATTGCAAATGCATTGGAATTGCCCACTTCCGTTGGAATAAAAATGATTTCACAGTGAAACAAAATACAGTGCGACACAATGACAATGTCAACATTCATTCATTTATTTTGCAAAATATCTGTCTTTCAATATATACATAACAACACCCTTCTCATCCTATCCCTATCCCTTGCATTGGTTCAATTGAATAATTGAGGTGGCTGTGGTTGTTGGTGGTTGGTTGTTGCTGATGTTGGTGATGCTGCCACAAGTGGCATATAAATGTAATGGATGCGTTTTCTAAAATGCTTGTGGAAGTGTCGCATTGAGTGCTATGTAACCCCAACTAAAATGAGAAGTTTCAGCCCGCTTCACACGCATCTCTATAAACAGTGAAAAGAAAAACAAAAATAAGAAAGAAAAAAAAAAACGACAGAGAAAATTTTTCTCACACATGCAACATCTGGTTTTCCACATATGCCACGGAATGCTTATGAGATTTTCTCCCCCTATATACAATTGCCCCGCAACCCTCCAACTCTATCGCTTTTATAAAAGAAAATCCCATTGCATTTTTTTTTTTTTTTATATTGAGTGCATTAGCAACAACCACAACTGACGCCAGCAACTGGCAACTGGCAACTGGCAGCTAGCAACAAATGCAACAACTGTAACAACAACAATTAAAATTGTCACAGACTTAGATGGTTATGATGTGGATTGACTGTGTGACAATTGTGTATATATATATAGATATATATAGTATCTCTCGCCCCTTTCTATTATTATTATTATTATTATCATTTCATGGCTCAATATGGGATTAGCTTAGGGAAAACAAGGCAGGCAGCAACAAGTTGCAAAGAGGGCGCCTGGGAAATTTCATTGATGAGCAAACAACTACAAACACATTAAAACAAAATGAGAGAAGAGGAAAAAAGGAAAGGAAAACAAAAAGAAACGAAAAGCAAAAGGGAAAAAATAAAATTAAGAAATATTTAAAAAGGGGATTCAAAATTCCCACGCACCCTGCAAAATTGTGCGGGGGAATTTCCAGTCAAATAGCAAGAGCAACAGCAGCAACAGCAGCAACAACAGCAACAGCAGCAACAACAGCAACAACAGCAACACCAGCAATGGACTTAAAGATTGCCTAAAATCAGTTCATCATTAAATGGCATGTAACATCATCAAAATCATTTTGATGGATGTTGGCTGATCCCCTTCCCTTTCAACCCTGCTCTCATCCTTGCCCTTGCCTTGGCATTTTCCTTTCCTTCTTTGTTGTGTGTGTGTGTGTGTGTGTGTGTGTGTTGTTGCTTGCCCCCATTTACATTTTATGCTGTGAATATTACGCATAATACGTGTTGTAATTACAAAAGTCTCAGGCCCCAAAGCCAGTTTATTTGCCATTATTATGCCAGAAATTGTGATTACGAAACGTGAAAAACGTTGAGCGTGCCATATGATGATGAAGATGCCAAAAAAAACAACAACAAAAACAAAAATTTGTTGCCTTATTGTTTTTGTTTTTTTGGGGTTTTATTTTTTTTTTTTTTTTTTGGTATCCATGCAATGCGTCACTGAAGGTCTCCTTTCGACAAAAGCTACGATTGCAATCAGATAAGTGTCTGTTTATACAATTGGCTGACAAGTTTTGCCAGCAAGCCAAACCAAAACCGAGCAAAAACCAGCTAACGAACAACCGAGCAACTGTATCTACTGGATACATTAGGTGTGGCCGCCGCACGACAATATCCACACCCAACTCAATGGAGGAAAACATAAAAAATACAAAAAAATAAATAAGATAAATTAGAACTTGAAACAAATAAATCGAAAGAGATTAAGCAAAGCAACATTAACTTTTTGAGAAAGGAATTTTCAGCTCAAGCAAGAAACAAACAAAACAAAATTAAGAAAAGAAAAAAAAACAACAAAAACACACACACATACACACACAAGAAAACTAATTAATAAATTTATATACATATATATATATATATATATATTTTGTTTAAGCGAAATGTCGCGCACAGTGGGGCATAACCCTTTTCCGTAAACACCTTTGGCGCCTATGTGGAATTTCTTTATAAACTGTCCGAAACGATTTCGATATAACGACGACGACGACGACGACGATGGCGGCTTTAAGTTTATAATTGATGATTGCTGTCGGTTCAGTTTTTTTTTTATATTTTTTTTATGGAATTGAGTTTGGAGTGACGTGCCAGGTCATTGGCTAGTTGCTGTCTATCTATGACTTGCATTTGCTTTTGCTATTGTTGCTGTTGTAATTATAATTAAATTGCACTAATTGTTCGTTATTATAATGGATATCCAACACCAACACCATCAGCACCAATAGTAACAGCAACAACAACTGCAACAACAACAACAACAGCAACAGCAACAGCAGCCAGTGCAATTAGCCAAGCCATCCAAGGCAAGCGAAAGGCGTTCCTTCTCTAACGCACAGTGGGGCAAATAATTCATTTTTTAATGGCAAATAAATTTACATTACTCAACAGAAAATGCAATTAAAAAAAAAACGACTGCTGTTTTCAAGATTTGCATTTAATAGAACTACTTTTCCTTATAGAGTGCCGGAAGGGGGGGGGTGGTGAGAGGGGACGGGGCGTGTCATGTTGAGGCACTGGCACCCCACTGTTTGGCAAACCAATTTTATATAGCAACATGTTGCTGCTGCTGCTGTACAACTTACATACGCACGGCAGCAACATGGCGTTGTAAAAAATAAAAAAAAAAAAGAACGCAACAAACAGCAGCAACAAGAGCAACAACAGGGTGAAGACAAGTGAAGAGAGTGAGGGGTGGGGAGGGGGCACAGCAGCGTGCCATAATTGCCAGTTCGAATGCACGTTAATTAACCTCTTTTTCATGATTCGCCTGTGTTTTGTTTGGCCAGGGATTTCGATTTCAACGTTGTTGTTGTTGTTGTTGATGTTGTTATTGTTGTTGCTGCTGCTGCTGCTGCTGCTGCTGGTCGGGTTGGCAGTTGAGCAAAAATTTTTAAACGTCTCCAATCAGCCAAGCCCGGGAGGGAGAAGGATGCTCAAGCAGTTTCCTGTGCCACCTGATACCATTTCATATTTTTATTTTATACTTTCCAGTTGGACCCACCACCAACCCAGCAGCAACCGCAGCAGCAGCATCAACTGCAGCGGCAGCAACAAGAGACTCCTCTTTGGTTCATAACTGCACATTTTCATTGCTTGCCATTTATTTAGTTTTATTTTTTTTTTTTCTTTTTTTTTTTTTTTGTTGTCTTTTTACTGCTACTCTCGGGCAGCAACAAAATGTTGCAGGCCACATATTGATGATATTTTTCGCTGTTGTCGTTGCTGTTGTTGTTGATGCAATTGATTGCATGCTCTGCGCTTTTATAATGACAGTTTCAAGTTCTAAGCCAAAACGGCCAGTCAACTTAAGATGAAAACAACAATAACAACAACAACAACAACTTCAGCAGCAACATTAACAACAACAACAACAACAACAATAATAACAACAATAACAACAAGAGCAACAGCAATAGTTACAACAAGCCAACAGGCCCAAGCTCATCATCCTCATCATCTATCTAAAGTCCAAGCATGTCCGAGTTGTTCTAGATTTCTAGTTTCAGCTCGACGTAATTACAAATAAGTAAAGTAAGAGAAGTATAGAGGAAAAGTACAAGCCAACACAGCAACAACAATAACTAGCAACTAGCAACTAGCAACCAGCAACCAGCAACATTGAAGAATTTCTAGGCTGCTCCTTTGGGCGCTAGTTGAAGTGTCTTTTCTGGTTCTTTGCGGTTTGTTGTTGTTGCGCTTGCCGGACAAGTTTTGAGTGGCTGAATGCAGACGATGTTGCTGTTGTTGTTGTTGCTGTTGTTGCTGTTGCTGCGTCTTAATTGCGCAAATTAGAACGCATGGCAGCTGCAACATTGCACTGGGTGTTTGCTTTGCCCATGGATAGAATGATGGGCTTCTCTTGCGGTTGCTTATTAAAAGCATTAAAGTCTATTATTACAATATAAGAGCAACCACAACAACATCAACACCAGCAACAACACCAGCAACATCTATAAAAAGTCATTGCTCTCCACAATATTTTTCAAGTTGCTAAGCACCAAAAAAAATGTGTGTATATAAGTATATATACATAAAGTAAAGTAGTAAATATTATGTTGGCAAATTTGACAACATTTAGTAGAAAATGTACAAATGGCCATAAACCCATCAGCAACATGACCCTCTCTCAACATACATTCTATACATACAATCAAATGCAATAATTTTCCATGAAATTGAAACACGTAAGTATGTATATACATTAAAATATTATATATATATATACATTATATATTGAATAAATCAAAGTATTCACATGGTATACTCACTTTTTGCCGCTCTCCAGAAATACATCCAATTCAGCAGACATTTTACAGCACAAGGCCTTGCGAAAATGGCCCTGTGAGCATTTCGTGTTTATGAGATGGCCCTCTGAAAAGCAAAAAAAAAAAAAAAAAAAAATGGTAAGAAAAGAGATGTGTAAAAAATAAAAATAAAAATTATAAAAAAGGAAAAGAACAAAAATTGGGATGGGTAACATTTTGATAAAGATTGCTAAGTAATTAAGCAACCGAGAAACAAGAAACAGAAGTATGACTTGAGCAAAAGGATGCGATGGTTATGTGTGTGTGTGTGTGTGTGGGGAGGGGGTGATGGGTATGCCGCTTCTATGTTAATTAACTAAAAGGCCAAGTTCATATCAACCAAACACACACACACACACTCGCACACACATCTACACACACACACTTAGAGGGACCAAAAAAACAGTAGCTTGTTAGTCGAGAATGCCGCTCATATCCAGCGGATACATTTTGTATCGTTTGACAGCAGCCGCCGCCGCCGCCGCCGCTGCTGCTGCCGTCGTTGTCGACGCCGATAAAGATACAAGAGACTGCCAGGGATGAAAGAGATAGAAAGTGAGAGAGAGGGAAAGGGAGAGAGAGAGAGAGAGAGAGAGGGAGGGAGAGGACGCAAAAGGAGAAGCAGCAGAAGAAGGCGGCAGCAAAAGCAGAGCAACGCACAAAAACTTTTGCGCCTTAATTGGATGAAAATTGTTGAAATATTTAAAACACATACACACACACACTCTCACACACACACACACACACACTGACAGACAGACACATAAGCCCAGTTGAAGGGGACAAACTTCAGATTTACTCTGCTCTATACTCCTTATCCTTTGTCCAGACCAATGCCAAAGGCAATAGCCAGAACATGGATATGGGGTAAGAGGAGTAAGAGGAGTATGGGGTATAGCCCAAACACATAACTCAAAATCCCCAAGTGTGTTTAGCAAAATCCTTTGGCCAGTTCTTTGCCTAATCAAAATACCGCAAAATTTTGCAAGGAGTCTGTCTGGGTGTGTGTGTGTGCGTGTGTGTGAAACTTGAGATCACAACCACTTTGTACTACACTCCTCCAACGCCTTCAACTCCTCATCCCTCATCCCTTTTTTTTTTTACTCAACCTTCTCCTCCTCCGCACTTTGTGTGTGTGTGTGTGTCTGTGTGTGTGTGTATGTGTGTGCGTCTGGGCCTTGGTGTATGCAAAAATAAACCACAATTTTTTAAGCGAAATTGAAATTTGAACTTTTTTTTAAGTTTTCTTTTTTTTTAGTTTAGTTTGTTGTTGGTATTTTTTTTTGCATTTTTTTGCATTATTTTTTTTTTTTTTTGTTCGTTGTTGTTTTTTTTAATTAAACTCTTCGAACGGAGTTTCGTTTCGTGCAGCAGCAGCTTCAATCTTGAAACCGAAGCGCAAGCCAAGCTGCAATTCAATTAAAATGCGGGTGAGTGATGAAGATTTTTTTCTTCTTTCCCCCTTTTTTTTTTTTTTTTTTTTTTTTGTTGTCGGTACACACTTTTTTTTTGTTTTATTTTTTTGTTTTTGCCCCCTTATAGAGATGATGATGGAATTTATAAACTTTAATCGGTTTTTTCGGTTTCGTTCGGTTTATTTTTTTTATTTTGCCTCTTCTTCGACCCGACTGGCAGACAGTGGCCAATATTAGGCGGTCCAGTGGGCGTGTCCTGTGGCTGATGTGAAACTAAATTGAGAACGGACCAAACCAAAAAAAAAATTGAAAACAGATCGAAAGGTAAGAGGTCGGACTACAGGCTTCAGAATCTTTTGTGATAAATTTCGCTGGTTTATAACGTTTTTTTTTTTTTTTTTTTTTTTGTTATTTGGGTTTCAGAAATATAATTTTGGGCAACGGAAGAAAAAAAGAGAAAGAAATTGGAAAGGAAGAAGAAGCAGAAGTGCGGGTGCCAGAATTTGTTGTTTTTTATATTTTTTTTTTGTTGGTGAAACTTGCTTAAATTATTATTTCCTTTACTCACTTGTCTTCTCCTGATAATAATGGTCATCGGTATCGGTAAAGAACCAGGTCTGAAAAATGGTAACAAAAAGAAGAAATATTTAATTAATATATGAATACTTGATGAGATCGTATAAATAAGAGAAAAGAGAGAGAGAAAAAAAAGAGATTGAAAGAGATTTGCATATATTGTAAGCTTGAATACATCATCATGTAAATTTACAAGATCTATGTATATATATATATATATGTATATAGACACACACGCACACACTGTCTCTCCTTCTTAGCCCGGTTGCCGATTGCCGGTTATTTGGTTGGCTGATTGTGTGAGAAACTTCTATATAGACCTACTTTTATTTAAACAAACCTTAATTATAATACGAAAACGCGCTTTGGTCAATGTCTTACCAGAAAAGAAACCACCACCTTTTATTATTATTATTGTTGTTGTTGCTGTTGTTCTTATTGTTGTTTTCTTACAAGAAAGCGTCCGGCAATCAGATAAGAAAATTCCCACACACTTGAAACTTGGCAGAAATAAGTCTACATAAAGAAATAACTCAAGCAAAAACAAAAACTAAAAAAACACACACACACACACAGAGAGAGAGAGAGAAAGAAATACACTATATACTTATAAGTATATATAATACATATAAAACTGTGGAAGTCAAGTCTAGAAATCAGTCAACTTTAGTGGTGGCATTTTATTTTCATTTTCTACTATTTTCTTCTGTTTTTCTTCATTTTTTTTTTCTTTTTTTTTTTTTGCTAGTTCCCGTTCTCAGTTGAAGTTGGATATTTCTTTTTTTTTCACTTTTTATGCATCGATGACTGCGGTAGGGAGCTATTTTCTTTCGATCATTAGTAAGAAACTGGAGGCGTTCACTCCTTAATGTAAAGTCTTCTTTAAGCCAGTTAACAAATGTGTTTTTTCTGTTTTTTTTTTTTGTCTTTCTAATAAATTTGTTGCTTGAACAACTCAATTGGTTGGACCAGGTTTCGTTCCCTTAATAACCATTTTATCTTTTTTGTTTTTGTTGTGTCAAATCGGGCGAAAATCGTTTTAAAGCTTTGACAACTACACGAAGTACCAACAAGTTGTTGTTGTTGTTGTTGTTGTTGCTGTTGTACATGTTGCTATTGGGTTGTAGAAGTAAGAGCAATGGCAATAGCAACAACTTGGGCAAACAATACGCCCGCTCTACGAGCATTTTTGAGAAACGACTTGTAACAGTTAGAAAGTCAGTGGTGGTGCCTCAACTTGGAGTTCTTTATACACAACATCAGCAACAGCGGCAACAACAACAACAGCAACATGCAGCAACACCAACAACATGCAGCCAACACCAGCAAAAGTTTTCATCGTCGTCTGTTGAATTTTCATGGATTTTTACCAGATTTTTTTTTTTTTTTTTTTTCTCCTCCTTCTTTCTTTCCTTTTTTTCTCTCTTGTTACGTTATTTTTTTTTTTTCGTTTTGCCTTTTTCCTTTTGGTCTGCTGGTTGATGCCTCTTCTGCTTTGCTTTGGGGCGAAAAATGTTAACACCATGTTGCCAGATTGTTGTTGTTGTTGTCGTTGTTGCTGCTGTTGCTGGTGATGCTGCAACTGCAGTTGCGCCCCAGCACTTGACTAGCTTTTAATTTATGTGACTCTTAAAACTGTTGACAAACAGCATTACAACATGTTTCGCAAATTTATGGCAAAACTTGCCCAGGCTGATGGAACTGTCACATAAATATAGCATTTAGTACTATTCCCCACCATTGTTTTGGGGCCTTAGTTGGTCCAAGTTGGTTAATTGAAGTACCTTAAATGGGTTAAACTTCAATTGAATTCAATTGGAATCCCGGCTAAATAGAGAATGGTAGATGTGGCCATAACAAACTTGAACTTGATCGTTTTGGGAAAGTGAGCCAAATAAAAAAATACAAATAAAAAAATACAAATAAAAATAAAAATCGGTTTTACCTTTTCTACAATTGGGTTCATAAATAATTTGCCAACACTCGCATTTTGTTATTTGGCCAGCATTTAAACCAAAACAAATTTATCATTGGCCACAAGGAGAACTGTTGCTATTTGCTATTTTGTTGGTTGAAGTTTTTCCTGGCGTGGCATGCATTCAATTGGAACGAAACGATTGCCACAACAATTCGTTATGTTTTCGGCGCTCGCAGAAAGGCTAAAAAACATTAAAACAAAAAAAAAAAAAAAAAAAAAGAAAATACAAGAGCTGAGGCTAGGCCTGGCCCAAACTCCACTTGGCTAACTGACTGTCGTTGTTCACTGGCAGCAGCAGCAACAACAACAACAACAACAACAACAATTTCAATGCATTTTCAATGGCGTTTGCTTCTCTAACTGCAGCTGCAGGCAAAAAGGCAACTGCGGCCAACCATTTGGACAAAACCATTGAAACATTTTGGCTTTTGGCGTTGTTGTTGTTTTTTTTTTTTTTTACTGCTGTTTTCGGCTTTTGCTTTGTTTTTTTTCTCGGTCGCGCTAAAATTTAATGCCCACCCCTGGTAGATACTGCACACCTCCATCCCTAGGACAAGCATCCATTCCTATCACCCTCTAACCAAGCAACAAAAAGCACGTGGGGTGCGGTTAGCAACCTCCCAAGGCTTGCGTACATTTCGTCTGCGGTTGCAGCTGGGCAGTCGAGCAACCGAGCAGTCAGTGAGGTGGACTTACATGTGGTCCAACTCCAACTCCAACAACTCAACATCAACTCTAGCTCCAATCTCCAGCTATAGCTCCAGCTCCTAACATTAACTAGTTTCAGTTGTTCAGTTTTTTGTGCCTTTTTTTTTGGCCTTTGTCTGCATTTTTGTGCATTGGCCGGCCAAAAAGAAGAAAAAGACAAAAAAAAATAATAATCTATGGTTTGGGCGTATGCAATTGGGATATGCTTTCGAAAATTTTTCCACTTGTGTCTAAAGCAAGTGAAAGTTGGCCAACTCGAAAGATATATATCTTAACCACAGCAAATAATACTAAAGAAAAAGTTAACTAGATATAACAATTTGAATGCATAATAAGAATTTTGTTTTTTTTTTTTTAAAAAACAATTTCAAATAAAATTGAATTTGCCAAAAATTTTTTGTTAATTTTTTTAACATAAACAAATCGCTTAATAGCTTTAAGAAGTAAATTAATAAATAGACATTTATCACTCCATATAGTTAGATATATATACATACATAGAGATATATACACATATATATATTTCTCATTTGAATCTTACATCATTTTTTAATCAACAGATTTGGATATTCGGTCAAGCCACTAATTGAGATGTAAGGAAAGTTGGCTCCTAGATAAATCCTAGACACACCTCAGAGAAGCATCTGTTCAAAATGAATTCATTAGGCAATACAAGAAGCAACCACAAGATGAAAAAAGAAAACACAAAAACCGAAACCAACATAAAAAATGATGGCAAATGAAGAAAAGTGGGCGTGGATATAACACACACAGGCACACACACACATACAAACAGACGCACACGCATTTTGCGCAATCTTTCTGGGCCTGTCAGACCGAAAACCACAAAGGTTCAAATTTTAATTATAGTCTCTTGGACTTGGTAAGTGAGTTCCTCTACACCTGTGTGTATGGTGTGTATGGTGTGTATGTGTGTGTGTGTGTTTGCGTGGCCTAAAGGCGCCGCTTTTAAGCAAAGTGTTGAATGCTTCAAGATTTTTAACACTGTTAAACAAAGCAAATGAATCAATTTATATAATTTGTTTTTGGTTTTATTTTTTTCATCTTTTTTTTCATCTTTTTCTTTCTTATTGGTTTCCCTAGGTCGCGTCGGTCGTCTATCAATTGTAGGAGATGAGCATTAAATTAATTAATTTGATGCCAAAGTGATTAAAATCCGTATAAATGAAATTTAAATTGATCTTGAACAAATGGAAATTGTTGGCATATTTTAAAAAGTAAGAGAAAAAACAACAACAACAACAACAACAACAACGATGACAAACGATATACGACAATAAGCAACTTTTGAGTAAATGAAATATGAAAATGATGCAAATAATGAAAAGCGCCATTAAAAAGGAAGTTGCATGCGGGTAACGAAGCACGGGGCACGGAGCACGAATCCCAATGCATAGACTTAACGATAGTGGGAGAGCGGGGGGGGATATCGAAGAGCTGGGGTAAAAAAGATCTGACAAAATTGTGTCGCCGCGCACCAACAACAATAATTGACATTTCAATTCATTGCGAATTAAATTAAATTGAAGAGCATTGAAAAGAGAATTTACAATGAAATGAAAACAGAGAAATGTGACTACGGTCTACGGTCTAGCGGTAACGTAAAAGTTCAGGCACGGGTTGATACTATATATGTACATATGTATGTATGTACATATCAACAACAGATGTTATACTATATATACTATCCATATAATCCATGTTATTGTTTGTATATATGTATGTATATATTTCTATGTGTATTTTGTGTTGGCGGCACACTTTTAATTGACTTTTAATTGACATTGATCATACGCCACATGGTTCAGACCAAAAATCGAGTAAAAATCAATGTCTAGAAATGAGAAACAAAGAATGAAAACTTTACTAAAATTTATCTCATTCTCTCTCTCTCTCTCTCTCTTTCTCTCTTGTGTTGTTGTGGTCACTAGACTGAGACCAAGTCTGGTCTTGGGTCTTGGGTCTTGGGATTAACTGTCAACTTGCCAAGTGATTCAGTGACTAGCAACGTGCTCAAACTTTGCTCAGTCACATTAAAGCGCAAACTGCAAAAAAAAAATATATATATCCATATACAAAAAATAATAAAACAACAGCAAAAAGAATAACTAACACAACACACACAACACACACAAACACACTCTCATACACAGTATATTTTGTATAGTAAAATGCGGCATAAATTGTGGACAAAAGGAAACTTAATGAGATTTAGGGAGAAAAAATACATTCGAAAAAGACAAAAAGAGGGAGAGAGATAGAGAGAGAGAGAGATAGAGGAAGGGCGAAAAAATATAGCTCAAAATAAGTGTATACGGGAAGTCAAAGCGAAAAATTTTATGACATTGTTTTCAGCCATTGAGTAGAGGGTACACCAAAAACTATACGAACACACATCAACTCACACACACACACACACACATACGAATCTAATAAAATGTAAAGAGCTTCAGACATTATCAACAGAAATCTCGTTTCTTTTTTTTATATTTTTGTATGTTTCTAAGAAAATGTTTTTACTTAAGGTAAACTGCTAGATACTCAGTTTATGCAAAAAAAAAAAAAAAAAAAAAAGAAGAAGAGTTTGAAATGGAAAGATGAATGAAGTATATACATACATATACATATATGAATGAGGCAACTTACACCAGCAATCAAAGAAAATCAATCAGACAATAAGTCAACAAAAACAATTGACAAGGCTTCATTAAAAAATAAATACCAAATTTAGTTAATCCACCCACAGGAATCGTCGTCACTAGCACTTAAAACGAATACAACATGCAAGTGAACAAGCTGATTGTCAGTACGTCAGACCATCAGTTAGTCAGTTAGTCAGTCAGTCAGTCAGTCAGTCCTGTATCCTCTGATTTATCTACAAATTCAATCCTGACATTTGACATGCGTTTGTTCGAGGAACTTAAAGGCAGTCAAGCAACAGCAACAACAAATTTATACAGCTGTCTAATGCAAATTTTTGAAGACAACCACAACCACATACTACTACTATACATATGTATATGTATATATACATATATATATATACAATTTAAACGGTAGCCAAAATGCAAAACGCGATTTTCTACACACACAAACACAAACACACAGCCTGAAGACAGTCGTCGGCATTCAATCAAAGTCGTTACCAGTTACCATTATAATGCATGATCATTTGTTAGCATGAAAAATTTGAATGCAACCATCTAACATTATTCAAATGGTCAAATACAAGACAAGTAAACATAAATTATTCAAATAACTAGCTTTAAAATATCAAATTTGTTTTTATATATATAATATTTATAAGTAAGCAGACGTTGAGAGTAACGAATTAAGAACTTTTAAAAGCATATTATAGATTAGTTAATCATAGCATAAAAAAAAGAAAAAGAAAAGAAAACATCATCAGAGTATATATATAAATATAGATAATTAACTATTTACATAAATATATATATATATAAAGACATAAGAAGGAGAACTTTTTGTTTATTAGTACCTATATTTTAAACATAATCAGAAATCTTTTTATATATAGGTACATACATACAAATCCTACATACATATATAAGTATATACATATATCCAAGATATCATTATTTCTCCCTTGTTTTCTCTTTTTTTATGTTCTACATTGTTGGTGTATTATCTTGGACAATCAAGTAACATCTGGTTTAATCCTTCTAGGGTGTATATATATACCTTAAGTTGTTTAATCCTTTTATGGCTATTGGTTAAGAGCCAAAAGGTAATACAACATAAAAACATTAATCAACAGTAGTAGCAGTTAAACAACAAAAACAAGCAATTACAACAAATTGTTTTCAAAATGCAAGACAGCCAATCAAATTGAACGCAGTATTAGTTAGTTGTTGTATTGTTGCTTGTCGCTGCTCCACATTGTTGTTAACCACAAAGCAAATGACGTGCAACAGAAACCACCATCAACATCAGCAGCAGCAGCAGCAGCAACAGCAGCAACAGCAGCAACAGCAACAACTCCGACTCGATCAAAATAATTGGCTTTTGTGAGGAGTGGAAAGAAAGAAATCCGTACCAAAAAAAGCTAACAAAAGCCAATTGTTGCTAGCAACATGTTGCCAATACACAGTTTTGTCTCTGCAATATTGCTTAGGTGAGTCTACTATTTCTCTCTCTCTCTCTGTGTGTGTGTGTGTGTGTATTTGCAATGCTGGCTGACAAGTGCCTAAGCCTGGCCAACTTCTGATGGCCAGTTAAGGCCAAATTGCCGTGAGGTGAATGGGAATGCTGTTGCTATTGCTGCTCGTTTAGTGTGAAAATCATCAACTAGATATGGAGTTTGATATCGATAACTGGCATTGCCATTTCCACTTGACAGAAAAACTCAATTCACTCAGCTATATATTTTCTTTCTTTCTTTCTACACCCCGCCCCTCCACCCCTTCTTCTCCTCCAACCAACTGCTGTTATGCAGTAAATAAATAAATAGCGAAGGCTAAAAAAAAAAAAAAAAAAACAGAAGAAAACTTAGCCTCCAGTTCAGAGCATTTTGGTTGACTGAAAACGTGCTCGTCAGGCATTTTTATAATTTTAAAAAAGGTAATACAAACACGGACATATATATATATATATATACACATATGTATATATGAATGCCCTGCTATTGCCGCTGTCCTCTGTCTAACTCCCTTCATTCCCCTTCTTCCCTTGCCATCTCTTGGGCTTATTTATTTATGTTTTTTTTTCCAGTTGTTGTTGTTGTTGTTGTTATTGTTGCTGCTGCAGGCATCGTCTACGGACAAGTCGGACGAATGCAGTTTTATGTAAACAATAACAAAACACATTTGTGACGCGTGATTTTGCATAAGTTGGCACAAAGTCAGGCAAAATAACATTTTGTAGCAACAACAACAACAACAACGACAACGGCAGCAACAATTCCTCTTTCAACTTTAAACAAAATATCCTTTCACATGAAATCCCATCGGTTGAATAACAAACAACAAAAACAATAACAAAAAGGCAAAATTGCCATTTAGACAAAAAAAAAAAAAAAAAAAAGAAATCGTTTCTAAACCGTCTATATATGGAATCATAAATGCTGATGATTATAATGCTAACTAACAATGATGCTTATAAGGAACAGGCCTGGATTTCAATCATCATCCATATATGTCTGGGGGAGCTCTATATACATATATACTAAAAGTATATATATCAAATCCATTTTCAATATATAAAAATATGATCAAAGAACTGTTTGAAGTCTCTACAAAATACATATAATCAAATAAGTGAGCTCTGCTGATTAAACATATATATATACAATATAGTATACAAAATGAAATGGTATTATATTATAAATTTCTCTAACTTATATATAAACTTCTACATTTAACTATATCCTCTTGTATATTTTAAACCGCAACTGAACAATCGCATGTTTGTTCTTAATCCGCCCCTGAATCGCTTCTGATGTCGTTGATATTGTGGTTATTATTATTTATAGTATTGCCAAAATGTTCGAAAACCTATATATTCACAAGTTTTCTGGGGACAAATGAATGAAGACATTTTTATGACCAATTAAGCAGCCGCAACCAAAATCATAAATCGTTAAATGAGCCAAACAAAAAATTCAAATATATGCATATACATATACATATACATATATGTATGTATATATAATATCAATTCCAAGCAGCTTAAAAACTCATTATGCAAATATCGTTGCCCTGCCGATTCCCTCAACCCCTTTATCACAGTTCCAAGTTCAGTTTTTTTTTTTCTTTCAGTTTATATTGATATCATTTAATTCAAATCTTTGGCAACCTTTCGATTGGCCCCACTTTGCCAATTGTCGCCCACACACTCTTTGTGTTATTTCTTTGGTCGGTTCAAACAAATTAGCTTTCGTGGACTAATCTTTTGTGATGATGACGATGATCTTTTTGGTTGAAACTCACCTGATCGCGAGCCAATTGAAACCAAGTCTTAATGATCAATGCCAATCGTGTGTCGTGATAGTTTTTCGTTGTCTTCACACTGATGAAAATGTCATCCAGTTCGGTAATGGGTGGCTGTGGCGTTGCTGTCACAGCACGCTGTGATAGATCATGGAGCAGTTCACCATTACGACTGCGACGTGCCAATTCTGTTAGCAATGTGGCCGTTGGCCTTTCGCTGACCTCAATATCACTGAAATTGAAACTGCGTATATCCTTGCGTATGATAACTGTGGTGGGTGATGCCGATGCAGCAGCTGCACCACCCGGTTGTGTGGGTGTCGATGAATGGGCATAATCCTGAAGCAGCTGATCACGTTGTGTGGCCGCAACAGGTTCATTGGCATCCACTTGGCTGTGCTGAGGCGGCAACTGCTGCAAATAGAAGACCAAAACAAATGTACATTTTTTTTCACCTTGTGTAAATTGCAATAAAAATATATGTATATGTAAAATAAAACCAAAAAAAAATAAAACAAGTTAAAGGCAAAGACGCCTCGGGTTTTGAAAAACAAAAATCCTCCGCCATCCAAGACACTTTTTTATTGTTTTTTTGTTTTTGGTTTTGTTCACCTGGCAATGGCAAACAAATAAGCGGCAGCAGGCAGAATAAACAACAACAATGCCATAAATGCTGAGTAAGAGCAAACAATCAACAAACAAACGAACAAACGAACAAACGAACGAACAAACGGTATCGAAGACAACTAACTGAGAGAATGGCTCTGGTATCGTATATATATATATATATATTTGTAGGATGGTACAGGGGAATAGGGGACAGACAGATGGACAAATGGACTGATGGGAGCTTGGAGTTCGTTTTCACTGCTCTCAGAGCTCAACTGCTTGATTAATTTCCACTGATAACAGGTTCATTTGCTTTTGTTGAATGCTCGTCGGCGATTCTTCAATTGCTCTGTTCAGATTCTTTTTTTTCTTTTTTTTTTTTTTTTTTTTTTTTTTGTTTATTTCTTATTTTTTTTTTTTTAATGGCTTTCCGAATGGGCATGTGAGTTGAGATTGAAGACCCTATAGCAATATAAAGGGAGAGGTATTTGATTGAAATAAACTGATAAGCTATATAAAATCCTATCGACACTCTAAAATTGTGCACAATGGAAAAGAAAATTTATCAATTATTTGTGAATTAAGAGAAAAGAAATAATATAAAATATTTATAGAGATAAACATAAATGCAATTGAGGAGAAAAAATGTTGAATTAAACTTAAGACATATATTACATATGTTAACATAAATACATACACTCTTACATATTTTTCACATACATATTATACTAAGTATATATATTTGTTTGCCATTTAAGATGATCTTTTTTAATGAATTTCAATTTTGTTTTCATTTTGTTTTTTACTCTTTAAGTATCTTATTTAGATGATATTCCCATTTCTAGTTGCTATATCCGCTCATTTACAATCCATATGTATGTATACTTATGTTAATCAGTGCTTCTCAATTTCCGCTATAAACCTGATATTTTCTATTCATATTTTTTGATTACTTTTGAAAATGGAAACATTTTCTCTTCATTTCGCATAGCCAAAGAAGATCATCTGCCTCTCTCTCTCTCTCTATCTCTCGTTATATATATATATGTATGTGTGTATATACATATATATGTATATATCTTTCTCACACCCTCTCCTACTCCCCTGCTGGTTTATATTGCTTCACACGATATTGTCTCGTTGATAGTCAGCAGCGACAAGTTGGTCTCATACAATTTTATTGCGGCACGATCGACAAACGGTGTTCAATATAATAGCCCCATGCCATGATAGAGACTCTAAAAGAGTTGATGATGACTATGACTATGATGACTATGATGATGATGATGATGATGATGATGGTGAGGATGGTGATGATGTTGGCCACAGAAGCAGAAGCAGGCTGCTTCCTAATGAGCTCCACCGTTGTGATGACAGTAGTGTGGCAGGTGTAAACTGCTGGGAATTCAATGTGAATACAGAAAGTTGATTCCGCGAAGCAATTAAAAAGTTGAAATATTAATTTAACCACAAAAAAAAAAAAAAAAAAAAAAGACAAAAAAAAATTGCGAGTATGGGAAATTGAGTAAACTAGCTCGAAATGAACTTCAATAAAGATTTACCAACCAAAGATAACATAGGGAAAATTCAGAAAAGAGTGTGGTGAGGAGGGGAGAGGAGAAGAGTTAGGGTAAACCTGGAGTTAAAGTCGTGACTTGTGAGTGAAGCAGTGAAAGCAACTGTTGTACTTGTATCTTATACCTCGTATATATGTACTTATATATATATACATATATGTATAGTATAAGTATAGTATTATAAGATCTACATATATGGCTGTAGAGTTACCTGTAAACGCCTATTTCAATTCAAGGTTCAATGCATAGATTAGAATGTGAACCAGTTGCGGATCTAACTGATGCAAATATGCAAATTAAATAAATAGACAAATATATTTTGTGTCACTTGTATATGAAAGTTGGATTACTCAAACGTGATTTAAATCGCAAATACAATACGAAATATGTATATATGTATGTACACAGACCAAATATAGCTGACACACACACACACTCACATACGCCTGTGCACAGCAATAACAACAACAACAACAACCAAATAAGAGATACAAGATACAAAATCAAAATCAACCTACAAATGTTGTCTTGTAAAATTTAACACGCTTCAAGCCAATTTCAACTACTATGTGTATGTGTGTGTGTGTGTGCCTATCTATGTGACTACCCCCTGCCACGCCTTGTGCAATGACTAATGCTTCATTAGCTGTGTGATTAATATGTTTATAAACATTTTCATGTCAATTAATAATGAAACCAGCAAACGAATTAGAAGACAGGAGAGGTGTGTGCGTTTGTCTGAGTGATATGGAAAGGGCGCCAAATCTTCTACCAAAAGATTAATGAATATACCTATATATATATATATACTTATTTTTTCTCTCTAACGGAAAACATAAATCAGCAAAAAAGTAAGAAAAAAATAAAAGGAAAAAAAAAACTGAAAAATGCAATCAAAATTCTCAACTCCAGCTGAGAGATCAACTAACAAAAAGAAAACAGAAAACCCCCAACTAAAGTGTGTGAGAGAAAGACAGAAAGAGAAAAGGAGAGAAATCGAGAAATCGAGCAAGCGGAAAAATCTTCATTAAATGCTGTTTAACAATATTATCCATAAGATACAAATCTAAGATAAGATACACATTCATATATGGCCTGGGCTCAATTAAGCGACCACCAACCAACTTGGCTCACTCCCCTACTACCCCTCCCCACCACTACTTTCCCTACACATTCGCTCTTAACAAAAGATACCCAGTTAGTCAGAGCTGCAGATACATTCCGACTTTTTTATCAGGCGCCTACAAGCGCTTGCTGCAGCTTAATGTCGTCAACTTTTTGGTTTCGGCTGCCGACGCTGATTATGGGTGATGTTGTTGTTGTTGTTGTTGTTGCTGTTGCAGTTGCTGTTGGATGAAGGTGAATGGAGGAGAACTGCTGATGTTGCTGCTGTTGCTGCTGTTGCTGCTGTTGCTGATGCTGCTGTTATTGTTGGTGCATGGGAATTGCAGCAAGTTGATTCAAGGCACCTGCTTCAAAACAGGAATAACATCATCAAAGTCTTTGTCTGCCTCTCTCCCTCTCCCCTCCCTATGTCATCTCTCCTTTTTTCCTCTCTTTTTTTTTGTTGTCTTTTCTGCCTGTCAAGGCTCTGTCTGAGTCTGAGCTTAGGACTGAGACCTGAGTCTCAACCTCAGCCTGAGTCTGAGCCAGAGCCTGTAGAGTAAGTTGCTTCCTCAAGCTGATTTGCATGCTCTTCAGGCCAAAGTCATTTGTTGTTGCTGTTGTCATTATATATTTACCATACTCGAATCAATCACAAACGTTTGTCCATTCAGCGCGCCACTTTAAACAAATTCATAAACAACAAATTCATTTGATGATTATTATTTTTGTCATAAGTTTTTTTTTTTTTTTTTTTTTTTTTTAACTTTACTTTTATGATTTATGCGTCAGCCACACTCGACTTGGCGACGTGGACGTACACACCTAAAGCCAACAAAATAACTATACATATGTATGTACATTTATACTCGGATATATAGATACATATATGTATGCATTCATGTTCATATCTACAGATATTGCTTTATCAGCCAAAGTAGCCAAACCCATAATAAGTTGAATGCCGTTGTCCAGTCACAATTGTCAACTGCACAATTCGAGGAATCAAGTCCGGCAAAGTCAACAATCAGCAAATTTTGCGCAACATTTGGAAAAATAAATAATCCAACAGAAAGAAAAAAAAAAACGCAAACTACATAGCAGGCGATTCATTAAAAAAAATATATATACCTACATATATATGTATATTGTACATTGCATGCAGTTTTGTGGTGCCAACAATAACAACAAGAACAACAGCAACAACAACAACAACAACAACAATAACTACAATGGCAACAGCTACAAATTAACTGGGACAAGTCACAGACCTCGACGTAAGCATATGATGGAAGAACTTCAATTGAAAAACCAACAAAACGTCAACGGTTTTTTAGTCCGGTTCGGCATTTAGTAGTCATGTGTATAATCCCCCCTCCCTGTCCGTCTATACCTCTTTCTCTCTGTCTGTGTGTGTGTCTGTGTGTGTGTGTAGCACATTAATTTCTGCCAAGTTTCCGGTTACCCCAACAACAGAAAACAGGAACAACATCCATCACAACAGCAACAACTATGTAGTCTAAATTAAAACAAGACAAAGTTTTAATTATACTAGGAGCAAGAACAAAAAAAAAAAGCAAAAAAGAGGACAGCAATATATGTATGTATATACATATATATATATACAAACGATTGGCCAGCTGGCCAATTAAAGTTAAACAATTAAGTTGCAAATTGAGAGAAAGATGCCGGGAATACCAACCAATTGGAGAAAGATTGAAACATTTATTAAAAATTTATCTATTACTTAAATTTAAATACAGCATGAATTTTTTCAAAAGTATTTAGAATTTGTTATTGATATCATATATATATATATATATTCATCATGAAGTTGCCACTTGTGACACATAGATATATGTATGTACATACATACATGCAACAATTGGTGGCATTAGAAAATTGCAAAGACAGCGAATTTTTAGCCCACTTTATTTCTAAATTAGTTCTCGAAATTTGATGTCAGCTTCCGGTATGAGGGGAAATATACTTTGTATATAAACAAAAATATATACACACATTGAAGTGAACGTTATATATTTATGTACATATATATATATGTATGTATGTATATATCATCAGATTAAGTAATAAAAAAAAATTTATTAATCATTTTCTTTTTAAAAATCAATTTGCAAATTGATAATTCGATTAAAGTAAAAATTTCTTTAATCAAGTTTGATTAATCATTTTATTCATTTCTTAAATCGATTATAGTTAATTTTAGATGACTAATGAACCGGTATACATATATCTTAAGCAGATTTTGATAGATTTTTTAACCAGTTATGCAATTAATCTTTTATTAAATAATAGTTCTCTATGAGTCAATTATGATTAATAAAATCAAGGATATAAAAGAAATTATATATTTTTAATTTACAGATTAAAGATATAAAATTGAGATCAAAATATTTATAAAAGTTCTATAAAGTTAGAAAACTTTTCAAAGATCAAAATTTTCAAATACAATATTTGCAAAAATAATAGATAATTAGGATATCACTTGGACTATCATTAGTTTATCAAATTGTATAATTATTGCTCATTTTCACTTAACCTATGATAAAGAAAACACATTGACAATGATATCTTCTTTTTTTTTTATTTATAAGACAAGATCAAGGAAAATTGTAAGGAGATCCACACATACATACATATGTCAAGTATACTTTTCTTATCTATGTATGTCTGTCTGTTCTGTTTTGGTTGGAAATATATGTATGTATGTGTAGTATGTGTGTCTAGGAGATCACGAAAAAAATGTGCAACCAGTCTATTTTATTTAACAATCTGGTATTTCCACCTTTCGCACTCGTAATATTAGCTCACAATATTTTATTACACAGAAATTTATGCAAAACTAAAACAAAACAAAACAAAAAACAAAAAAAAAGAAAGAAAGAAAACAAAAAAAATATATACAACAATAAACTGAGACAGGACAGGCTTCAGACTTTGACAGGGTAAATGAGGACTGAATTCAGTATTCGAATATTGGGGAGATTGCGGGATTGCGGGATTGCGGGATTGCCGGATTGGTGGATCGGGAACTGAAAGCTTTGGCGACGCTCTGCCGACGGCAATGAAGCGCAAAAAAAATAAAGAAAGCAAAAACTGTTTTATATGCACAAGGCAGAGTAAAGAAGGAAAAAAAAAAAATGCAAAGACTCTGAAGGCAAGGGCGTAAAAAGGTCTAAAATGGCCATAGTCCGGACGCATGCGCGCAGCTGCAAGCGTCACCCGGCATTGATTTATGAAAGTGCACGAAGCCGGCAAATAAATGGACACACCGAACGGAGATTGAAGAGAGACAGAGAGGGAGATAGGGAGAGAGGGACGAGAGTACAGGAATCATGCAAATTGGTAAATATGTATGTAAGCCTGGCTTATGCAGATCACTGCGTATGACAATTTACGAGCATTTGCTGGGCTCCAGGGCGCCCACGCAATGGTTAAAGTAGATGGCATTCGGCTGTAGATAGAGTAGGAGGTGGACAAGATTAACTCACTTGTATGCCCGGATATCCGTAGGCGCTCTGATAGAGCAATAGCGTCATATAGACAACGGCAACGGCTAGAGTCATGGCTTGCAGGAGGCGTTTAAAACGTTGCGGCAGCGAGAGCACAGTCAGGCTCATCATATGTTGGGCCCCAACACACACTTTACGCGAACATCGATCGCTGTCCCCCTTGAACCTGGATCTTAGTCAATCTGTTTATTGGTCTCCTAGTTAAAATATCAAATCCCACTTGCACCAAAATATCACACAAAAAAATTGTTTTCTTTTAAATATACTTTTCTTTAAAGAGTTCACTTTATATTGTTGTAGTTTTATTTTTTTTTTTGTGTTTTTTTCTAATTTTCTATTATTATTATTATTTAATTTTTTTTTGTTGTTTAAGTTTTCGTCAATTTCTCCGTCCTTTTATAGAAAACGATATTTAACACGACGCGCGCGATAGGTCTTGCTTGGGGCAAGTTTGCTGGGCAACTGAATCTGATCGGATTCCTCATTTCGTGAGTCTGCTAACCAACAGAGTGTTCCAATGAAAATCGTAAACAAAACAAAAACCAGAAAGACCAGAAAATATACCCACAAGAGAGACTCGGCTCAGTTTGCTCTCTTTCTCTCTCTCTCTCTCCCTATCATACGAAGACTGTTTTGTGTGCTCCAATTGGAAGCGTAGGCCGATAGATCAAATAGAATGGGGGAGGGGAAAATGGGAGAGTAAGCAAAGTCTAGTAATGACAATGCAACGAAAACTGCAGTTTTCCAACCAGAGCACTGTCTCTTGGTTTTATCTCTCGCTCACGCTCTCGCTCTCTCTCTCTCTCTCTGGCTTGCTGTCTCTGGGGTTGGTTTCTCTCTCCATCTCTATCTCTTTCTGTCTCTCTCTCTTTCTCTCTGTCTTATCTTGGTCTGTGGCTACGACCTGCTGATCGTGTTCCGCCTCGGCATGTGCCACAGTAGCTGCCGAAGGCTATCTTCCTGGGGGCAACAATCGTGGGCGAGCTAACGTTACGAAGTTGAACTGTCATCTCGTTTCTCTTATCCTGGGCATGCCTTGCATGACATGTGTCCTATGTGTCCTTATATAATTTGCATCCATAAACAACATCAGGAATACGCCAACTTGGCATGACTCCAAATGGAGAGCAACCACCCCATCCCCCCAACCATATTCCAACATTCTACCTTTACCATACAACATTACCCCTTCAACACGAGCTGCAGCTTCATTTTCAGCTCCAGCTCCAGCTCCAGCTTCAGCTACAGCACCAACTCCAGCTCCTTCCATATTTCTGCCGTCAGCCGACGACAATTCCATTAAAAGTTGTACGTTGTCACTTTGCGTTAACTTATCTGTGGAGCATGTTGTGCGATCGCATTTTTATTGTCGCCATTGTTTCTCTCCAACTCCGACTCCAGGTCCTCTGCCCACACACATACACACACACACACACAAACAGACGCAGTCGCAGTCGCAGACATACATACATATATATGTATATCTAAAGCCAACAATTCCAACTCCATCTCACGTGCTTTCCCCCATCCTCTGCTCTCAGCTCCTACGTTGTTTTTTTTTTTTGTCGCTTGAATTTTCTGTAGCACTTGGTTTTCTTCTTCTTCTTCACTTGACAATGGTTTGCATGCCTTCTGCTTGTGCACACCCACCTCCCCACCATACCTCATACCCAAAGAGCAATGCCTACCGCCATAGCCTTCTGCTTCGCTCCGCCTGTCATATTCCATGTTTGTGGCGGCGACAAAAGCTCTTGCGGCTCTGCTCGCACAATCAGCAACTCGGCATCTTGTTCGCTGTCCCTTTGTGCGGCTTTCGTCTGAATTGCATTAAAAAGAGGCAACGCAGCACAGAGCAGAGCAGAGCAGAGCAGCGCAGCGCAGCCCAGGCCCAAAACTCTCCAACTCCAACTCCAACTCCAATTCCAATTCCAATTCCAACTCCAAAACTCAAACTAAAAACCCAGAGCAACCTTGTTCTGCCACAGAAAAAGACATCGGGCACCGCCGCGCGAATGTTGCCCCGTTTCCATTATACCCTCCCTCCCGCCCCTTATTGCTCCACCATCACCCCCATCCCATTTCTCATTCCTCATTTTAATGTGCAATTTTGTATGTGCAGCTCGTAGCAATAGAGTGTGTAGTACTCGTCTCTTTGTGTTTGCATAGCTGAGCTGGTTAGGCATGTGCCATAGCCACAGCCACAGCCACAGCCCCATACCCCATGCCCAACCCCGTCACCAACCCCAAACCCAGACCCAGACCCAGCCTCAGCTTCAACATCAACTTCAGCTTTAGCAACAACAACTTGAGCTCAAGCTACGTTTATCGGTTGGCCTAACCTTGTTAGGATTGTAAAATGTAAACCGAAGGCGTTGCTTCTCCTCCAACTCGGCCTTAGCCTAGCTCCACTCTAGTTTTCTACACTGGCACACGCTTGAGTTGCCTCCGTCGTCATCATCATCATCATCATCATCATCATCCTCCTCATCATCCTCCTCATCGTCGTCATCGTCATCGTCGTCGCCGTCGTCGTTTGGTCGTTAATCGAAAACGGGCGCACAGTCGCCCTGCGGTTACGAATGTCGCCGGACCAACACGACCAAACATAAAAAAAAAAAAAAAAAAGGGGGGGTAGGTGGAGGAGTTGAAGAAGAAGAAGGAGGAGGAGGAGGAGGAGAAGGAGTAAAGGAAGCTTGGGAGTTGGCTCAAGACAACAATTGTGCGCGTGCGCAGCCGCCAAACCGGCAATGTGTTCATTTCTGACTCCACTTTTGAGCCCATATTTCGTTGGCTTGCTAAAATTATGCCCGGTAGTCATGCCAAGCCACAAACCAAACCAAACCCAACTAAACCAATGCAGAGCAGAGCATAGTCAGGCAATGTAAAATTAAGGTGAGCTTTTGACTGACAGACTAACTAACTGACTAAATGACTGACGGACTGACTAACTGACTGACCAACTGACTGACTGACTGTTTAAGCAGAGTTTCAATCCTAAATGGAAGACTATTTGAGTGAACTGGCATCACGCGGCTTGATTGCTCGCCTTGTCCAAGGAAATACCATGGCATTGGTGATGGAGATGGTGATGGTGATGCTGATGGTGATGCTGATGCTGATGGTGATGGAGATCGAGATGGAGGCAAATCAAAAGACACCCAACCGCGTGGCAACGCTAGTCACATTCATCATGAATGTCTGGCCATGCATAGACAACGACCATTTTGAACACACACACACACACATATATGTATATTACTCACACACACACACACACACACATACACCACTATTCGCATCCAATTTTTGATGCGTATTGATGGCTAGCAGCTCTCCCATCAGATTCTGACATTAAGCAGATCAGAGATTAATGATGTCAAATTAGTCAGTGTCACTTATTGTAACGATGCGCTTTCATTTAAACCTATAGCCCACAGTTTGGTATTTAATATTAGTCATTTTCATTTCTCTAAATTCATTCATTAGCTAACAAAAAAAAAAAAAAAGAAAAAAAAAGGAAGAAGAGAAGAAGAAAAACGTTTAAAAGTCAAAATAAAAGTCAATTACAAATCAATACAATGATTTGCTACAATTGTAGGTACAACAAACATCTTTGACGATTACTGCACCAAAAAAAAAAAAAAAAAACCCCAAAAAATAATACAGAAACAACTGGAAAAAACTGAAAGAAGAAAAAAGGCAGAAACAGAAAGTCAAATCAAAATTAATTTCAACATTGTGTAGACTATATCATCGATCAATAACTGTCAACACAGCGGTTGGCGCTTTTTATCTGATATCTGTATATCCTCTTTATGGCGAATGGCATATATATTATTTAGTAAAACAATTGAAGAAATTGTTATAAATAATATTAAATTCTATAACATTTAAAAATAAAAAATATATATATATAAATTGAATTTCTTGCAATTTTGAAATCTATAATATAAAATAAGTTTTCATTATTTTTTAATGAAACGAAGTTAAGAGTAATTGAAATTCGTTTTCTTTTTTAGCCCTTACCTTTTTTTCAACTCTTTTTTTTTCTTTTTTTTTGGATGCTGCACCCAAAATGTAATACAAAAATGTTGTATTTCGTTTACAGATTATTTTTTACTTTTTTTTTTGGTTTTTGTTGTTTTTGGGAGGTTTTTGTTATACTGATTTCCAATTCGATGAGTGGCGAAAGGAGTAAAGAGACCACCTGGCGTCTGCAGAGAACGCTAATTGCATCGAAGAAGAATAAAAAAAAAAAAAAATGATGAAAAAAAAAGTTTACCAGGTGATGATATCAGCATGATCAAGCACTTAAATAAGTACAAATGATGGCCCAAGCTTTGGCTTTGGTCTTTAGGTTTTGCTATTTAAAAAATAAAAAAAAAAAAAAAAACGTTAAAGTTAACAATTTGTTGTTGATTCAACGCGGCATGAAATCGGTCTTAAACTTTTTCTTGAACTTTAATTAACCGATTTTCTAAAGAGAAATCGCAAAATCATAGTTTAAAAAAAATTAAAAAAAAAAACAAATAGTTAAATTACATTTAAGCGGATTAAAGTTCAGTTTTCAGTTTGTTTTTTTTTTTTTTTTTTGAGGGCCCATTCAATTCGATTTGTCTAGTTTTGGCTTTTTAAGGCTAATGTCGGCAGATACACACAAACAAAAAAAAAAAAAAAAAAAAAGTTCATTAAAACTGACCAAGTTAATAAGTTAAGCAAACAGACATAAAACTCGAACCCGTTTCACCCGTTTTCGGAGCGGGCATACTTTTCTGATGATTTTTCCCAAAACCTAATTTTCAATTTACCAAAACAATTAACAACTAATTTTATTGGCTTTTAAGCCATGCAAACACTCGAAAGGCACACACACACACACACACACACAAACACACAAACACACAGATCTCAAAAACAGTAAGCGCATCGTAAAATTTTTGTGTTTTGTATCTTTAAGATACACACAAATATATATCTACAATATGTAGGTATGTACATATATATATATGTATGTATGTATATATACATATAGTATGCCGCTATTGATCAAGTGTTTGACGAGTTTAAAGATTTGTTTACCCTACCGATTCAGGCTCCGAGCACTTGCAGCAACTGTGCGTTAATTCTATAGAAATTCAATGACCGAACCCTACAACTACCATCCATACTGTCTCTCTTCCTCTCTCATTCTCTTGCTCTCTCTCTCTCTATCTCTCTCTCTTTCTCTTTCTCTCTATTATGTATCTTTTAATTAACAAACCTCTATAAAACAAAGTAACAAAAATAATTTCATTGAATTTATATAGTTCAATATAATTTCATGATTCCGTTCCATTCCCATCCAAAAGACATAATCATTTATCCAATGTAAAGGCATTCAATCTGTATATATGTATGTATGTATGTGTATATATATAGATATATATGTACATATGTTTGTATGTAAATCTCTGGAGTGGTTAAAGTAGGTGCCAGTTTGCATGTTTTTTTTTTTGGTTTATTTTTTTTTTTTTGCATGTTATCCAAAATCCTGCCGACTTTGCTCTCACATCACAGACATCTTGGTTGGCTTCGTCTGCAGCTGAAGTTGAAGCTGGAGCTGGAGCTGGAGTTGGAGTTGGAGTTCGCCGCATGAGTCGGTCGACTGTTTGCAATCTGCTATAAATTTATGACACTACTAAAAATAGTAGAAGTAGTAGTCGTAGTAGTAGTATAAGTAGTAGTCATGGTAGTCGTTGTAGTTGTAATAGTATTTGTACTAGTGGTAAATGGTAGTCAGTTGTGGTAGTAAGTAGGTATGCAACTGAGGAGGATACTGATGTTGTTCGTGTTGTTATGTCGGCGTCGGCGTCGGCGTCTGTTACATTATGTTGCCTTTTGTTTCTACAGGCCACATTACACGAGAATGAGAATTATTATGCAAGTGAAAATGCCATTTAAAAGTAAATAAATAAACTTAATGCGAAGTCGCACCACAGGGCTGCGCATACGAAAACCAATACGTGTATGAAAGAGTGCCAGAACCAACCGTGACATATGTATATATATATATATATATACATACATATATATGTCGTATTTAGATAAAGATATGGCAGATATATGTATCCTTCCACATAGAGATCCTGTGGTGTGCATATGGACATACCATATTTCAGTTAAACCTTTAAATTTTTATACTTTAACTTAGTGTAAAAATGTATCTAATTGCCTGCAAGATCCATCCATCCACTCACTCATCTATTATTATTCATATTTCATTCAAACCGTTAACAACAAAAAAAAAAAAAGGGAGAACAATCAGAGGTCCAAGAGTTGGCCTAATTGGCTTGCGTGCTGTAAACTACGTCTGATTATTTATACTTTTTTACTGACACAAACTATTTCTCCATCCAGCTATCCTTTAGCGATAAACGCAACGTTTGGGTTTTGTGCAAAGGAAGCTATAAATAACAATTAATTGTATTATTAAACTAATTCGGCAAATGTAGCAAAAGTTCAGTTCAATTTCTTAGGTTTTTTTTTCGTTTTTTGGTATAAAAAGCCGTCAGTCATGCGATATAGTATATAAAATCGTTTCTCTCTCTCTCTCTCTCTCTCTCTCTTTCTCTTTCTCTTTTAATATATATATATAAATGTGTGTGTGTGTGTGTGTGTGTGTGTATGTCCTCTATCTGCTTTTGCTGACCGTTGCTGCTAATTTACATTTTGATGTCGGAACATCAGGCAAAAGTAAAAGTACGTCGTTTCGTTTCGTTTCTAAAATTGTGCCCTAAAGGGCCAAAAGCAAAAAAAAAAAAAGACTCAAACTTTGGCCAGACCCAGGCGCAATCAATTATGGAATCAGTCAATGATCAGCAGCAAGGAGCTGCCGCTACCTTTGCCTGTTCCTCTCCCTCTCTCTCTCTCCCTCTCTCTCTTTCTCTCTCGCTCATGCTTGATGCTCGATGGTGTCTGGATGCAGCACGCAATCAGGCCAAAAGGAATATAAAACAAAAAGGACGCGAAAGCTGTAGAAAGATGCAAATAATGACAACAATTAACGTTAAAAAAACAAAAAAAAAATGTTATCCATTTGCGTGTTGGCCAGGCAGAGTGTGAGTAACTTATTTAAATATTTCAATACATACATTGGAAACACATGAAAGTCTAAATTTATATATATATATGCATATATATCTTTCTTTATATATGTACATATCTGAATTTTAGAACAAAATTTATATTTAAAAGCACTTTTGAAATTATTTTAATAAAGCTTTCATTGCTTTTTCAATAAAGGGCCTCACATAGTGTATATCCGTATAGACACCGGGATATTTTTTGCTGGCACATCCAATGCCAAATGATACAATGCCACATAATTGATCTCTATATACCAATGGACCACCAGAGTCAAAGGTACATGCATCTTTCTGACCAAGCAATCCGGCACAGAACATGCTATCAGTTAGATTGACTTATAAATAAAGAAAATAAATCGAAAAAAATATATACAATTAATTAATATATTACTTAAATATATATATATGTATAATTAATATAGTTAACTTACCAGATGGCCTATAGATTCGCTTACACTGTCTCCTTGCAATGACAGGTACTTGAACTGTTCGCAAAAAATTTTGGGGATGTTGTTGCCTGGGATCTATGAGTCCCCAACCGGATACGGTCAATATAAGACCCTCACGTAGTACAACATTACATAGCTTTAATGTACCAATACCATCACCTACAATGGGTATTTTAGTTAGGACAACAGCAACATCCATATGCATATCATCCTCTCGAAATGTTGATGGCTTAATAAAATCCTTCAATTCGGATGTGTAACCGGTTTCAGTGTCTAATGTCGATACACCACCCTCAATTAACCATTGACTCTTGTTTGGTCGTCCCAAAAAACAGTGCGCCGCTGATATAATAAAACGATCCGTAATTAAAGCACCACCACATATGAAGTCACCATAATAACGTAATGTTGCAATATATCCGCCCAATTTTTCATTTGTTGTCACTTCCCCACCAATGACACGCTTTTGAGCAACCGGACGTAGTAATATTTTTGCCAAATCATTTGAATTGTAGGTAAAATTATTCTGTCCCTGGACATGAATATTATAATTGCTTAAATCCAGGAAAAAAACTAACAAAAGTGTTAGAAATTGTCTCATGGCAATTGCAGACTGAAGTTAATCGTTGTATCTAAAACTATAATAGAAATTTTTTAATTATACAACCAGAGAGAATTGTTTACCGAAACGAAAACATTTAAATGAAACGAATATAATAGATGGTTACCAAAGAATTCCCCCCCACCACCCTCTCCTCCGCCTCTCCTAAATAGTTAACTGAAAATAGGAGTTAAATATCAATTGAGTTTAATTTATGTTAATTGAAATGTTCATGCAATTGTATGCCAGAAATTGTATTGGGGGGGATCTTTAAAGCGATCGTTATAACCCATTTTATTTATGAATAACTCAACGGTCTTATTTCGAACAATAATTTACGTATATAATAGATTAGTTTCGGATCACGATTTCTGCTATCCGTTGCATGAGGATACATGGAATTGATTGCCTGATGCAAATCCGAATAGTTCTAAATGAATATAAGAAAAATATTAAATGATATACATATATATAGCTTCTTTTTCTTTTAAACGTTACCCCAATATTTCGCCAAGTTGGTTGATAGTGCAATTTAAATACATCTAAATCATCTGAACATAGTTCAGAAATTTCAACAAATGTTGTATTATCCGGTGTTACTCGAAGCGTAACCTCTGCATTATCACTTACATCCTTGGGATTACGCATACAAAGTACTATATTACGACGTGTGGCCAAACGATTCCAATCGGAACGAAAAAATTTCATCATTCTACAGTGTATGGCAATGGCATCATAGACATGTAATTCCAATGCTAACAATTTCATTGAATAATAACCATTTTCAATATAAAATTTAGCATCATGTTCCGCAAATATATTCACATTTTTCTCTTGAAAACGCTGGGGTTGGGAGGGAAAATCAAATTTTGCAATGAAAATTTCATTTTTTTTTTTGTTAACAAAGGAATATACATACTTTACGAAAATCTGTAAAATCGAATATGGGCTCTTCGATTGATAGATATTTAACTGGTTTAGATACATATTCTTTGGACATATCGGTTACATAGCCTCGTATACCCATATTGTTAATATATAATACCACACGAACATGAAAGGTATCCAGTTTGAAAACTAACTCACCAGGACTACAAAAAAAAAGGATAATCAATGAAAGATATATATATATATATATAGATATATACTTCTCTTCATTGGGCTCTATGCACCAGTGACGGAAGGGAAAATGTGCATAACGTTTAAAGGCAAATCCAAATAATCCAACACGATCGGTTTTAACCGTTACGGTTTGATTCTCCTGATCAATATTGGTATCAAGTATATATTTGGTTGTCCAATGTATTACCTTTGGACGTTCCATAATTGCTTCATCTTTAAGTGAAAATATATTATCTTCTTCACTATCGATGAATAAATTTTCATTCTTTTTCGATCTACGAATTACATTTTCAGATGCCTTAATGCTTATTGTATCGCTATCCTGTAATTCCATTTCATCTTTTGTTATACTATCCGATCCGACACGTACCGGTTCGGTAAGACTTTTCGATATCAAATGCAATTTACTTCGACGAACTGGTACACGGGATTTGGAACGAGTTGTCGATGTTGTCTCATGAGCAGATGGCACTGAGACAGCATCTGATGGTGGTTTTGGTGGTTTTTTTAAATTAAATGTTGGCTGATCAATTATCTTTTTATAATTTGATTTATACTGTGACTCTATATCCTCTAATTTTCTAATTACACCATATATTGAGGGTTCTTTAATATCCATATCATTATCATCATCGTAATCATCATCATCATCATCGTTTTCATCATCATCGGGATTATGTTTAATACCGGTAGCATTACCCAAACCAATCTGTACACGAAGATATGGATTCCGATAATAGAGTATCTTTTCGCGCTTTTTAAGAACCGGATAAACACGTTCGGGTGCCTCCTGATCTTCATAGCTGAAATAGAAATCTTCAGTTTTGGCCACCTCTTCGGGTTCCTTATCAGTTTGCATTCTAGACATTAGTAAAGGTCCTTGCTTTTTTGTGCCCAACTCTTCGATGCGCTCCTCCTTGAATTCAGATGGTAATTTAAATGAGGATAAAATACGTGGCACACAATGCCTTTGAATATTACGTAACTGCATATGGGTTAAGGGTTCACCACTCATTTCAAAATTACGTAAATGTGTACCCGGATATATATCCTTACTAACTGTACTACGACGTAGCATTTCCAATACAGATGGTCGATATATATTACTTGGTTCCGCTCTCATTTTCATTATAATTGTCGGTTTCGGCCTATGATATTCGGTTTTTTCAATTTGATTTTTACCCTTCGCATTTGATTTTTCACCATCATCCAATGTGTCCGTATTTCTAATGCTAACAGCCTTACTCTTTTTCTTCTTATGCTTACCCCTATCCTGCTCGATCTGCTGGAATTCCTCTTCCATCTCAACCAATTCCTCTTCCTCCTCAAAATATTGGCATACGATAGGTTCACCCCAAAGAAATAGCTCTTTGGGCAACTTGAATGTGATAAAAAAGTATGGTAACTCATTTTCAGCCAAATGCAATCTTAAATCCCGATTTGTATCCATATCGACCAATTGAATACGTGAACGACGAGCTTCACTACGACGTTGGGCCATATCTCCTCTCGATGGCTGCGATCGTACAGCTGATAAAACCGGTCCCACAAATTCCTCATCATTCTCAGTATCGATTCGAACATCATGCCGTAAATATATAATACGTCCATCCTCATGTAATGTTATATTAAATTTCTGAAAATCTGTATGCTTCGGTTTACGTACAAATATCAGCGAATAGATGCCACCCAATATTAGATATTGTCGTAAGTTTACCTATAATAATAATTACAAAATTGTTTTAACAATTTGAATGCGAATCCACACATACCTCATCTGATCGCAAATCCAATCTTCTTGGATGAAAGCTATCATTTAAGAAATCTAAATATTGTTGCTCCTCTCGATCTAAAAATGTATTAAGTGGATCCGGTAGCATACCCTCGGGTAAAATTTGTGGTTGCTTTGGCGGTTTAACGTTCTTTCCCTGTTTTCCCTCTTCTTTGCTTTTCTGTGGTGCATCCTTGATCTGCATCACCCTGTGATGAAATAAATGAATCAAATATATATATATATCCATTCATTCATATATATATATATGGATTAATTACTCAAGGGCTTCTTCATATTGCTGCATTTTCGATTCCATTTTAGTAATCATATCATCCTGAATTTCAACTTGCTTAAGCCATTCATTGATTAAACAATCCTCAATATCGACCATTCCAGAACTAATGTCACTTGTATCGATTTCTATATCAACATCATGACTTTTCGCATTCTCTGAATAGGGATCGAAAAATGTATGGACACATTGTATGGTCAAATTATCGCAAAGTATGCTAAATGGCAACTGTATGCTAATACCAACCCCCTCCAAATTAGCAAACATAACGGGTATACTAAAATATAGATAAATCAATTAACTAACTAAATATTCAAAAGTAATCGATTATTATTATATACATATCTATAAAACTTACTCGAGAAGATGAAATTGTATGGGAACATCCTTGACGCACCAAATTTGAAAGTCATAATTGGCAGCGTTATAGCAATAATCAGCCACTTTGCAATCATTATATCTGTGGGGGGGAAGAGGGGCGGGGGAGAGAGGAAATATAACATGTAAAGACTGAATACTTGAATAATATCATCATACGAACACCATATAAGCACTGGGAGCACATATAATACGATAAGTCAATTTATCAAATAGCAAATGTATCTCTTCGTTAAGTTCATGACGCATCTGTTAAAAACAAACGATACTTGTAAAATTGATGATGGGAATGACAGAATTATTATTGAATGTATTTGATAAGAACCTGCAACATTTCACTGGCACGTTCCTCCGATATATGTACCATTTCAAGCTCATTGCGTAAAACTCGATCTATTCGCAGTAACATTTCAAGAATTCGCTGAACAAAATTATCATAAAGTTTACCAATATTTGGACGTACAGCTTCCAATGTTTTCCATGTGAGATCCTTACGAAAGACATTCTGTGTTAGAATACTACGTTCATCCACTGATAGTGTCCAATTGACGATACTTTCCTCATCCAATGACTCCACATGACGCATTTGGGCTATGAAACGTCTTATCTCTGGCGGCCATTCGGGACGTGGTAAACCATCACAATCTAGATAATGTGTCCAACTTTCATCGCGACGATGTTTCTCCTGCAGAGCATTATGATCATCGTGTGCCTCTGCAAGGAATTATATAAAATACAAATGTTTTCTATATATAATCTCTCTCTGTCTCTCTTTCTCTCTCTCTCTCTCTGTGTATATATATATATATATATATCATACCGCTTATAAAACCCAAACATATTTTAATATCCTGTAAACGTTGAAAGTGACGCTGCTCCCGGCTTAGCCACTCCTCTTCGGTTATTAATTTTAATGAACTTGTTTCTTCAACTATTTTGGATTTTCTTTTAACCATTTTAAACTCTTTTTACTTTTTTTTTATTTTTATTTTATTTTTTAGTTTTTTTGTTTTTTTGTTTTTTATGTGTCTGTGTGTGTCTGTGTGATTTGTGTTTTGAATTATTTGTAAAAATTTGGCATTTTTTGTATATTAAATTTTTTGACAATTTTTTATTTTTTTTTTTTCGTTTTTTTTATTGAAAAATATACATAGTTACAATACATATATATATATATAGAGAATGTGTACAATATATTATTAAATTTGCTATGAAAAACTTAATATCCGAAGCTCACTCAACATTTTCTTAACCAAATAGAGTAACATTGAATCTCTATTACGGACTTCAGTGGCATGAGGATTCATGGAATTAATTATTTGATGTAGATCAGTAAATGTCTAAAAAAAAAAAAAAAGTAATATATATATATATATATATGATTATTATTAAAGTAAATAAAATCTAAAATATGTTTCATAATTACACCAATATTACGCCATGTGGGTTTATATTCTAAATTAAATACATTTAAATTATTTGAGCAAGTTTCGGATACTTCGACAAATGTTGCATTAATCGGGGTTAAACGTACAGTAACCTCTGAATATTCTGTAGAATCTTTTGAATTCTTCATGCATATTAAGATATTGCGACGTGTGGCCAGACGATTCCAACTAGATCGATAAAATTTCATTAATTTACAATGTAATGCCATAGCATCATAGATATGATGTTCCATTGCCACATGTTTTACTGTAAAATAACCATTATTGATATAAAAACTAGCATCATTCTCGGCAAATATATTAATATTCTTATCCCAAAAACGCTGTAAAACAAAATAATAATAATAATAATAATTAAATCTAATACAAATTCAATTAAGATTTCTTGCACGCACCTGTCGCAATTCATGAAAATCGGTAATCGGTTCTACAATTTCTAAATATTTGTTTGGTTTACTCGCATAAACTTTTGTTATATCAGTCACATAGCCACGTATTCCACGTGATGATATATATAGAATCACACGTACATGAAAAGTATCCAATCGCAATATGATCTCTTCGGGACTATTGAAAGAAAATAGAAAATAGATAATTGATAATAGATGATGGATGATCAAATAAATATAAATTTTTTTTAACTCACTTCTCATCGTTGGGCTGCAGTGACCAATCCTGAAATGGAAAATGTTCATAACGCTTAAAGGCCAGACCAAAAATACCAAGACGATCGGTTTTAATGGTTAATATACCATCTTTACGATCAAAGTTACTATCAAATATATATTTTTTAGTCCAGTGTAGGACATTCTCGTTGACTGGCTTATCCTTTTCAATATCACTTGTCGATTGTTCGCGTATTAAACGTACACTGGCCACACTATGAATACTGGAATGATCCAAATCCACATAGGAATTCTGTGATTGTGATATGGATGCTGATACCGTATTTGGTACTTTACTAGTTATTAAATTTGATATGGCCTTAATTGGCTTTGATTTTATTTGCTTTTTTTTAGCCGTCTTTTCTTTTAATATCAATTTATCGACAATCTTATCTTTGTCATCCAATTTCTTTTTCATTATGGAACGTTTTATATCGAAATCTGTTTGGGCAGAAATATTACGATATTTAAACATATATTTCATTTTAATATTTTCAATCGTATTCAGAAGACCGTAGGCTGTATTTTTCTCTGTTAATTCGGAAGTGCTAACATCATCGGGAAAGATAACTGGTCCAACACCTGGATATATGGGAAACATGCGTTCAGGATTATGTTGGGATTCATATTCAAAATTAACTTCTGCCTCTTGTATATTTGATTCAGTCATTGGATCATTTAAACGAAGTAAACCCTTCTGTCCCTTTCCACGTTGATCTAACTGTTGTTCCTTCTCCTCTTTTATGTCAATCGGAAATTTAAAGGACGAAATAATCCTAGGCAATAGAAATTGTTCCAATTTGCGTAATTTCAAATTTTTCAATTGATCATTTAAAACAAAATTCTCAAATGGTACAACATTTTCAACTGGTTGCATCAATTTCGTATGCCTTAGAATTGAAATCAAAGTTGGCCGAAATATATTAATTGGTTCGCTCTCCTTTCGCTGTATCATTGAAATACGTTCATCGTGTAATTTTGAACTAAATCGCGATGGTTCATAATAATTTTTATGCTTTTTAACTTTTGGTGGACTATCATACATTTCTGGTATAATCGATGTGCTAGATATATTTGTTATTTGCTTACTAATCATATATTGGCATGGCACTGGTTCGCTCCAATAGCAAAGTTCTTGTGGCAATTCGATCGATATAATAAAATATGGTAGCTCATTTTCATCCAAATGAAAAGTACTATATTCCTCATCAAGATTAACTGGCACTTGATTAATATACGATTGACGACGATCACCGTATGTTGTTGATCTTTTATCCTTTAACATAGAACCCGTACTTCTAGAACTCTTTCTACGATCATCCAAATTGACGGATTCATTGGTTATAGTATACAAAATTCGTCCATCCTCGTGCAGAGTAACATTAAATTTCTCAAAATGTTTATGTTGTGGTCGACGAACAAACATAATAGAATATATTCCGCCTAACATGATATATTCTCTCAGATTTATCTAATTAATTTTAGTATATATGTTTTAACTGCTTTAATATAATTAAGCTTACCTCATCTATGGTTAAATTCAATCTCTTTGGATGATACATATCATCGAGAAAATCCAAATATTGATATTCTTCCTTATCGAGAAATAATGTATGTGGATCGGGTAACATTCCTGGCAATAGCTGTGGTGGTTCTTTAGGTGGCTTTGGTATATGATGATGTTTAATCCTTTGATCTTTAGCAGCTCTTTCTGTTTTTTCAGCTATCATCTCCATTATCTCTTCATACTCTTCCCATTTTCTATTGATTTTATCAAGCAATTCCTGTTGTATATCCAATTGCATATACCATTCGTTAATTAGCGAATCCTCAATATCGATTATACCAGCATTTAGATAACTAATATTCTGTAAAGTCACTCTCTCATAACCTTTGGCATTCTGTGAAAGTTTATCAAACTTTGTATATACACAACGCAATGTCAGACAATCCCTAAGCACACTCAATGGCATTTGGACACGAACACCAGAACTGATCAAATCAGCCATCATAGCCGGTACTCTGTGTGACATGTTAAAAATGGCAATAGAAATTAGAAATTATTTTTTTTTTTAAATTATGTTATATAATTCATTACTCCAAATGATCGAAACGTATGGACACATCTCGTAAACTCCAAATGTCAATTTTAAAGAGATCACAACTATAATTCCATGTTGCCACTCTGGCATCTGTAGAACTATTGAAAGACATTTAACTTGGAAGCTATATATATATATATATATATGTATATATATATCACTTACACCATATATATACCATCCATGCGGATTATTCGATATGTTAAATAATCAAAAGAATTTTCTATCTCCTTCTCTATATCGGTGCGAGACTTTCAACAAATAATAATAATAATAACAATTAAAAATTTGAATTAGGAAAAAAAAGTCTAGATTCTTATTTACCTCCATAATCTCCAATTGATGTTCAAATGTCAAACGTGCCATTTCCGCTTGATTTCCCAGCATTTTCTCAATTTGATTTAAAGTATTTATATATAATTGCACATGCTCCTCGATCCTTTCACCAATTTTATCGTTCATAGTTTCGGCAAGGTGGCGTCGTGTATTATCCTTACGAAAAATATTCTGTGTCAGTATACTACGCTCATCTACGGATAATGTCCAATCTACTGTATCATCCTCAAGAATATTTTGAAAATGTCGCTGCCTAAACAAAAATGTTCGTATTTCAGGTGGTATATAGGGTCGGGGCAATCCATCACATCGTAAATGATGCTCCCAATGCTCACGCTTAGCCCTTTGTTTTTCCAGCCAAGCAAACTCCTCAAGAGCAACTGCAATATGATAAAAAAAAAAAAATATAATTTTAAATAAATCAAAATCAACAAATGACCTTTCAATTAGCTCACCTTTCATGTAGCCACATGATACGGAAACATCCTGAAGTCGTTGCATCTGTTTTTGTTCCCTGTCTTGCATTTCATTTACACTGATTAACTGATGCTCTGGGAATTGTGATGTCGATGCAAGTTTGCCTTTGGCCATCCTTACCTAATCCACTTGCTAATCTTGCTTGTGCTGTGTCTACTTTTTGTATCCCTTCCTATATATCAAATCATATTGACAAAAGAATCCTGGGTTAGCCAAATTCACATTTAATTAACTACTATAAACTTCTGTTGGATCAGGGCAAAAAATATTTACTATAGAAAAAAAAACTAAGACCAATTTATAGGAAAAATGAGATGAAATTGACCCAAATCTACATATATGTAGTTGAAACGTTTTACGATATAAAATAACAAAAGAATTATTTGCAATAAATCCCATTTTCTGTATAAACTTTCTTAATCAATCAATAACCAATATATGCAATTTGGAAATTAGTTTTTTAAGTAATGATTTTGGTAATATATGATGAATCGTACTTTTTAAACAATTATACATATATGTATTTACAAATAGATAGAGTATACAAATTTTGTAGATGCTCATCTTTGGATTTCTCTGTTATATATCATTCATTTCGTTTGCTCCAAAAACTTCTTGATTTCTTTATGTATTTTTTGGGATTTTCTATATTAAGAGGAGAGGAGAAAGTGTAGATTTTCGACTGGGGATAAGGTTTATGCTCCAAGTTGTTGCTGCTCATAGCTGCTCAGAGCTATAGAAACTGACAATGGCTCGTTTTCAATAAATTGATTAAATTGAATGTTGCATTGTGTGTATGTATGTATGTATGTGTGTATCTATCTGCATGTATATATGTATGTATATGTGATGGCAGCTCCATTTACATACGAAGACCATGTTATGTGGCATGTCAAAGCTTTGCCATGTCTGATCGATTACATTGATGAATGAATTTCAACAAGCTATCGCTTTATTGGCAACGACCACGACGACAAAGGCAACAACAACAACAACAGCAACGAAAAAAAAAAAAAAGACGATGACGATGACTCCTACACAGGCTCCATGTGTTGCTGCAAATTCAACATTCCTCCTATCTATCTTTCCATGTAGATGTGTGTGTGTGTGTGTGTATGTATCTATATGTACATATACATATGTAGCACTAGGCCCCCTGACTGGGCCTCTGGCGAAATTTATTTGTTGCAAGTTGTCTTTTAAATAAATTTCTTGTCAAATGTCCCCACATTCGCCAATGCTGTTCGTTTTCTTGACTCTGGCCATTACATTCGTCAGTTGTTTAGGTTTGTGTGTAGTTTGGGGAGACTTTACTTTGTCGGTAATAAGTCACCACAGATCTTGACTTGACAAAGACAAAAAACATTTGAAATAATTTAATGAACTTGACAGACATTTCACCATTTGTTAGAATGCTTTACATTTATTAAAGGAATGCGTTCAGCATAAAGGAATTGAAATTGAAGCAATAGCCAGAAACAGCAGCAACAGCAATACCAGGTCGTTGTACCATTCTTACCATTAAGAGCCAATAGTTTTGACACCTTCATCACAATGATCCAATCAATATCAATTGATCTGCCCCCCTTATAACAAGCAGCTGAGAAAATGACGAGCAAATCGTTTGCTATAGCCATGCAATCATTCAATTTATAATTTGCAAGCAATGGACAAAAAGTGAGTGAGCGAGAGTATGGATAAAAGTGTGACAGAGAAAGAGTGAGAGAGAGAGAGAGAGATAAATATGTATATATACATATATAGAGGCTGATCCGTCCATGTACATGTCCATGGCAAAAGCAATTTCCTAGCCTCCAATTGGATGACTTGCCAACAAGCAGTAACAACTAAGGCACGTAGTTGACTCTCTGGAATTGTGAGTTTGCTGAAACCTAACGAGTTCAGGCTGCAATTTTGTCTCAAAAAAAAAAAAAAATGAAAAATAAAGAAAACAGCAAATCCGTATATGAAATATGTCAAGTCACCGACTTCGATTTACCCTGTATCAATCAAAAAGTTAACAAACCTAAAAGGAAGATAAAATAACATATGCAGGACCAGCGAGTGCCAAATGACAAATCGAAATGCTCATAAATCACTTGCGCTCTTAATTAGATACATACTCTTTAAATGCTCTCTTTGTTACACACGCAGAATTGAAGTTCTTAATTTTTATATCTCTTGCTTTGCTTTTCAGTGTAACAGTAAAATGCGTTGATTGAAGTTAATTGTTACTGTTAAACTTGAGCATATGTATGTACAAAATATTATTGTTTTATTCTCTTTTTCTCTTCTCTTTTAAGCTAATAATAAAGCTAGTAATATTTGGGTTCAATTCGTATGTTTCCAGCATGAGAATGAGATTGATTTGACATTGCCTGATTAAGCGTGTTACCTGCATTTTGTTAGCTACTTTAATATACCCCAATTTTCAATATTTGATGGGTATTCAAAATCAAACCAAAAATTGCTAGCGCGCCACTAAATCGAAGCTGCATCAACTCCTGCTGCTGCTGTTGCTGCTGCGGCTAGCTTCAGGCGAAAATAATTGACATCTGTATAAGAGTTTGCTATTTGATTTGCGGCTATGGGGATCCACACAATATATTGGATGGAGTTTGCTTGGTTATGTTGGATAACAAGTGCCCGAATTGTTTTGTTGTTGTTGCTGTCCGCCAGTTTGTCGTTTATCTGCTTCTGCATTAACTCTGCTCTACTACTCTCGGCTGTCTGTCTATTTTTCACCTGCACTCCAATTGCATTTCAAAAACTAGAAAAATTACACCAAAGTCGAAGCAATCGTTAACTATCGGTAACAAGATAGCACTAGGTGACTGAAGGCGAATGCTGAGAAAGTGGCAGTTAATGATTTTTATTATTTTTTTTTTCTTTCTTTCCTTGTTTGTTGCTTTTGTTGTATTAGCCAGCCCCTTATCTGGTCAGGCGGCGCTTTCTAATCGCTAATATTAAATTGCGGCTAGCAACATGTTGGCATGTAAATGTTGACAGCAACATGTTTACCGTTCACCTTTGCCACCACTCCAAGTAACTAACTATAAGCAGTGGCACTCAGTGGCCCCCTTCCCCACCCATTGTCCCTCTTATATACCCCGCCCTCCCTCTCTTCAAAATGCCTTAACAATGTAGAAACTTTTGACATTTACATGAGAATTGTAAGACCAAACAAAACAAAAAACAAAGTCCATACACAATATGAACATAGAATTTGTCCGGCAAAAAATAAAAGACACAAAACAAAAAAAAGATGCATTTGTTATTGTTGCTGTTGCTGCTGCTGCTGCTGCTGTTGATGTTGATGTTGTTGTCGATGGTTAAGCAACAAATTGAGTCTAATTAATTTTCAGCAAACTGCAAAGACTACATTTTTTATACTCTTACCAAATCAGAAGTATCTTAACCATTCGACATTCGACTTTGTACTTTACAACCTTTAATTCAAATATTTTTTGAATTTGTAATAAGAGAAATGTTAAAAATATTAATATTAAATTTAAAATATAAACAATTTCTAACGAATTTCTAAGGCAAACTATTTGTTATTATACTTATAAAGGATATTATTTTACTACAAATAACATTTAGGCTATAATTTCGCCTAGTTGTATGCAATAAGTATGCGCATACAAACGCATGCCTACATATGTACTTTCCAACACTGTTTCATTTGCAACGGTTAGAGTATTCAAGTATGTATATGCATACTCATGTCCATGAATTTTCTACAACTTGTTTCCCTTTAACGGTAGATAAATGTTTGAACAATGCACTGCTACTACTATTACTACTACTATCACATATACACATACATACATATATACATATATAAAAAATGTAAACGAAGACTACCTTCATAATCAGCATCATCATTGGCAGCAACAACAGCAAATATACACACACACACATATACATATATACAGATAGATATATATATAAATAAATACTTGAGCTTCAGTTCTCAAAATCAATGCAAAGCAACATCAAAAGACCAAAAACGAGCATTCATTCACTTAATGCCTTAGATATGCAAATGAGAAAAATTCTTTAGGTTTAGCTCTCTGCCCATTCGTCCAGTTGTCAGTCGATGGTTGCCAGTTGATTGGCTGCCTTTATAAGCTCTCAACTAACATTTGGGGCTCCTCTTTTGCTTAATTGTTGTCTCTCAAAATCTAGAAAATTGTATAATACAGGAGGGTTTGGGGAGGGGGTGCGGATAGCGGAGAGTTATAAATTAGCATAAAATTCGAACATTGTTAAACATAGTCAGCTACCGTCAAAGAAAAGTGAGCGTGGAAAGCGCTTAAATTACTTAGTTATAACAAATGCATTTATGATCTGGCCAAGAGAGTAGGCATTAATTTGTAGGTTTCTATGTCAACCAGTTGCCCAGTTGTCCAGTTGCTAGCCAATCTACTACTGACCTCAAGCTTCTTTTTTCTTTTTTTTTTTTGGTTTTGGTGGGAATGAAACCAAATTGATTTCTCGTGTTATGCGGGCCTGCCACACCCATCCTTCAGTTAACCGTGCTACTATCTCGCCTGACACTCTGGAATCCGGATAACCAACAAGCAACGCCGGTGGCAAAAAATTCAACGCGCCTTCTGTTGGCTTATCACCTGACAAAGTCGGGAACAGTCGACAATTTGCATGGCACATCGTTGAGGTAACGGGAGAGGGGGGATGGGGGATGGGGGATGGATGGGAATAGCTGCTGATCGGTAAAAGATGTGCGGGGGATGTAACCTCATTACGAATGCGAGTGGTGGACAACAACAAGTTGAAGTTGAAGGAGGCACTTTTTAATCTTGTGCTAGTTCTTCTGTCCTTTCTCTAATTGGCTAACTTTTAGTATGCTCATAAAGGATATATGTATATATACATATGTGCATACATATCGATTAATGGGGCGTATAAGCAGTTGCCGTGTCATCGTCATCAGAGCCAGAGTCCGACAATTGCAATCTTTGATTAAAGTTTGCATTTTTCTTCCACTCCAACCTCTTACTCTTACTCTCTTATTCTCCTTCTTTATCTTTAAATGAAATGCAAATCCTCATGCAGCTGGATTTGGAACTGGAACTCAAACTGGAACTACAAAACAAAACAAAAACTGGACATGCACATGGAACTGAACTGGAGGCCAATGACTAGGCTGGTTTCATTGTGCAGCATAAATATTATTATTTCGATAAGTTTTTTTTTGCAACTGTGCCCACAATTTAATTATGCCACAGAATGCCAGACAGCAAAAAGCAAAAGGCAAAAAAAAAAAAAAAATAATAATAATAATAATAAGAAAAAAGGCAAAACCAACAAATAAAAAAAAAAGAAAACCCAAAATCAATATCATTTCGTGTCGAGTTTTTAATGAACAATTGTCGCAGAGTGCAACAAGAGAAAAAAAAAATCCAAATTTGTATGCTTATTTTTTTGGGGGTTTTTTTGTTTATTTTTTTTTTTGTTTTTCTTGGCGCATGGTAAATAAGCAATTGAATTGGTTAGCCCAATATCGAAATCGGAACCTGGGTTTGGTGTCCATTGGAGTCGGACAAAGTGAGTGGCACCAGATACGTACATATAACTGGCAGTGAGCAGGCGCGAGCCTTCCACTGGTTTGAGCTGCTCTATTAGGTTTCATTTTTACAGGCCGTTCGTTTTAATCAAATTCACATTAACAACAGCAGCAAAAGGCAACTGCAACTGCAACTGCAACAATTTTCAATGCAGCTGCAACAACCGGCAACAACTGGCAAACAGAGCAACGGAATCGAGTCTCAAGCACTGCATATTGTACGAGAGTATAAGTAAAGTTAATAATACTATACAAACGGGGGGTATATTAGTTTCTCTTAAATACTTATAAGATATATTTTTCAATATATAGCTACATAAAAAAACGATCAATAACTAATTGAAATACTTTAAAAGGAATGAAAATTAAACCTAATTCAATTAATCATATACATATGTAAGTATATTCAAAAAAATTCCCTTAATTTACTTATGTATATTCACATTTTGCATTATTCTCAAGTTTTAAAATGTTTTCAAAATTTAATTTTAAACTAATGGATTAACAGGGTGTCACCAGGGTTACTCACTTTTATCCTGTCACATTCAGTTATGGTTTTTATAGCTTTCTGTGTCGGCGGTACACGCCCAAATAACCAACAGACAACCCAAACTAACAATAACAACAACTGCCTCTTGTTGGACAAGTTACCAAAAATAGACTGAAAACCGCCAAACCAAAAACTCAGCTCACAACAAAAAAAAAAAATTGTCTCGCACAAATTTATGAACTTTGGTTAGTTAGATCCGCCTAGAAAATAAAAACAAAACAAAAAAAAAAGCAAAATAAAAAAAAAGAAAATGAAAAATGAAAAAAGAAAAAACTAAAAACTGCAAATAATTGCTGCGGTTATATTTACTACTAACTATAAGCTAGTAATTCATATACAGAGCAAAAAAAAAAAAGAAATAATGAAAATACTAAAACAAAACCGACAGAAAAAAACACCAATGAAGCGTAATTCATGTTGGACTTTTATGGTTAATCAGACCAGAGAAGAGAGAAATATATATATATCTATATATATATATATGTACATACATGCGTTGTGATAATTTGCATGCCCAAGGTTAGCACAAATGATTGCCCGACTACCGCCCAACTGTCGTTTGTCAGACAGACTCTGATGGTGCACCAGTTGACGCCTCTAATTGCAGACTTTGAGCATTCGAAGTCATCAAATTGCGGGTTTATGCATTTTCCTTCTTCTTCTTCTTATTTCGATTTTTTCTTCGTTTTTTTTTTCTCTCCATTTAGTTGAGCTGATCTGACAGTTATTATATAAGAACGCCCCGTTCCATTAGTAAACCAGAATCCGTAACGAAAAATCAACGCAAGGAGGTAGGTAGAAGCCATCCTAATGAACTTGTCTAGGTCCACAATGATAACGCAATAATGCAATCTGGTTAGTTGGATGGTTGAGTTGGTTAGTTGGTTTTGTTGGTTTTGTTGGTTTGGTCGATTGGTTCGGTTGGCCTGCGTTCTGAATGCAATGCAATTTATGGGATCAACAGACCCGTTAGTGCCAAATTACAAATGGGCTCATAGCAGCAGCAAAGTGCAAAACAGACGTGGCAATAACCAACAAGACATTAACCCGGCGCATGCCTGGCCACAGCACAGCTGCATTTATGCGCTGCATATGCTCCACACTCTCCTCCAATATCAGCCAGCTTGCTTGCTGTCCAATAATTGCTTATGAGCTGCGCCAAACAGCTGCTGACTGCAAGGCGGGAAGCTGGAATCAGTGCCAGCGGCGATTGAACAAGATATGAGTGCAGTTCCAGTACCCACAAAACCCAATCCAACCCAACCAACTAAACAGGCAACCAAACAACAAACCAACCAACCAACCAACCAAACGGCCATCACTGGCCACAAAAACACAAAAACATAAAACAATAAAGTTAGGCGCTGCGCAAAAGAATAATCGCATAAATCATGCAGTCTTGCAGGGACCTGCGGCAGCGGCGTCTAACTAAGCTGCACTAACGGCAACCAAAACTTGCAACTTTGGCGACGCTTCACAGTGGTTCAAAAACAAACATAAACAAAACAATTCAATTTAGTAACCTAACTAATTAAAATTGATGCTTAAAGAAACCTTTTAATTTTAAGAAAAAAAAAATCGCAATTTAAAAGCAGATTATAAATATATTATATTATATATTATGTAAATATATATATTATAAATTTAAATATATATTAGACTGAAAAAGTCTAAAATTATTTATTAGATCTGTGAATAGGACCGTAAACATATATATATGTATAAATATATATATTTTCATTTCCAAAATATTATTAATAGCTAATTTATTATATATTAAATTTTCTATGCTTTCTTGTCTATATATTATATTATATATATACTATAAATATAAACCTATATTAGTCTGAAGAAGTTTTAAATTATTTATAAGAAACCATAGATCTTATAAATAATTTTTAACTATAATCATTTTATTTCCAGAATATTATTAAGCTAAGTTCTTATATACATATTACCTTTTCTATTCATTCTTGTTTCTTAAATATAATATTAGTAGCTTATTTATTAGTTAATTTTATTATATTTGTATTAACCTGTATTTTACTTCATTCAATAAAATAAAATCCAAAATCGGGAAGAATATTGATCGTAAATGGCTTTAATATACATACATACATACATTCCATAAATCGCTCAAATCTCAAGGACTATATCTAAAAAGAAGCCATAATCTATTAATCTGTATTTAATGTTTTAACAACCTTTTTTTTCGTTTTTTTTTTCTTAATTTTTTATTGAGATAAACGATCGTTTAATATTGTGTTATGATGCATTATGTCTACTGGCCCACTGTGCCTGTAGACATTGGCAACACTTTTCTTGCCTTAAGCCAAATTTATAGCGATCTAAGTAGGTATAAAGCGTTCATTTTGTGGCAGCGACGACGACGACGACAGCGACGACAGCGACGACAGCGACGGCGACGGCGACGGCGACTTCGTTACGTTTTCAAGGAGTGCCCAACAGGAGTATGGGCTATGGCATTGGCTTTTGTTTTTGTTTTGGTCGATTTTGGTCGTTTATTTTTTTTTTTTTTTTTTTTTTTTTTTTTTTGGTACCGTTGGCAGTTAACTTGGCTCTCTTCTGCTAAGAACAATAGAAATGAAATGCATTGCATTGCCTGGCACAGGGAAAAATGGATGGTGGACTACTTGGGCGAAAGGCGAACAACGAACGAAAAAAAAAAGAAAAAAAAGAAAACAAAAAGTGGACAGACTTGCGGCCAGCACAAACGTTGACATGGCACCAAGCGGGCGCGGTTGCATATGCAACTAACCCAAAAGAAAAGGGGGGGAGATTTCGGAGAAGGGGTAGAAAGGAGGAGAAGATGGTGGATGAAGTAAGTAAACGAAGGGTAAGAGGGCTTGGATAAGAGGTTGAAAATGGGGTGAGCTGACGGTTTGGATCTGTGTTCACTCGTGCGCGATTTAAAAAACTTCTTGCCTGGGCTTTCGTTTTGTATTTTGTGGCCAGGCTATGGAGCTCAGGCCTTTGTTGTGGTTAACAGTGGAAGAAATGGTACAAACTTTTGCCCAAACAAACTGAAACCCAAGCCCAAATCCAAACACTACTACACTAGCACATACACACACATATACACACACACACTCACACTCACAAAAATCCGCTTAAATCATGAGCTGTTCCAAATTATGGTCATACCGCCCCCACAATGTAACCCTCCCCCCCCCACACACACACAAACACACACCTATGTCGTATCATAGACAAATGGCATTCTAATGCCTCCATTGGGGGATCAGACAAGAAAAAATCACCATTAATCACATATATGACAAAATGCAAGGCATAAGAAATGGATCGCAAATGTTCAGCCTTTGTTTTTATAATGCAATATGGAGAGGGTAAGGGTAAGGGTAAGGTTAAGGGAAAGGAAAGGAATAGAGAGTCAGTGGTTGTGGGGGATAGCCTCCTTTGGTCAGGTCAAACTGGTTTTTGCTGACGCTCCATCGCCTTCTGTGTTCTACACCGACTACCGATAGCGTCTTCTGCTCCTGCTCCTGCTCCTGCTCCTTCATCTAGCACTGCTGTCTCATTATTATGCGCGCATTGTGCGTGGCCCCGGCAACAGGAACTGGACATGGGCATTGGAATTTGTGTGAAGCCTGCCTGCCCAAGCCGAGCATGAAGCGTGCTCCGATTCTCAATTGCAAGCCTGCTATGGTGCATGGTGCATATGCCTCTAGGGATAATTCATATATAGCCATGGCCATGGGTTAGACAAAGAGAGAGAGACAGAGACAGAGAGAGAGAGAGAATTGGAGAGAATCGTAAAAGGAAATCATCCAGGCTGGCTGGCACGCAGGCAAACTGCAGTCAGTTCGCAATTAAACAAAGCCCAACAACAACAAGCAACAAGCAACAAGAAGGGGCAGACAAACATGAAACGAGTGCAGTTCCATCTCCAATTGAAACGGCAGACAATACGCCGACCAACTTGGTGGCAAATGTGTTGGTGTTTGGTTCTTGCCTCTCATGCCAGGTTGTTAATCCACTAACCAGCCCTCAGTATAGAATGAAGGTACAAACTCTTCCTCGAAGGACTCCGAAAACGCATTTCCGCCGTCAACGAAACGATGCTTTGCATTTTATGCAAAAAAAAACCAAAAAAAAAAAGCCCATCCCCAGCCTATCAGACGCATCCATCGCAATGGAAGGAAGCCAGAGGATTGAGAATGGTGAATGGAATAGAAGGTTGTGTATATACATATATATGTATATGTATGTGTGTGTATGAGGGGGGGCGGGGGGGTGGGGGTAGTATAGTGTAGTTTTGACCAGACATTGGCCCATGGCTTGTCATATTTAGTTAGCCAAACAAAGCATTCGCCATAATCGCTTGCAAATCTCGACGAGTGGTGGGGAGGGAGGGTGATAGGGGTATGGAAATGGTATTGCTTGTTAGCTTGTTTTATACCGAATTGTTTAACTAGGCAACTAAAAATCCATTTTCAATGTGCATTTCATTTTAGTAACCACCTTTAATACCTCTTACCATCCATCTAGGTAAATAAAATGTCCATTCCATAACATGTTAAAGACAACAATTGATAGTCCATGTAATATATGTAGATACATACATACTTACATACATCTAAAACAATTTCGATTTCTCTAAAAAAAAAAAAAAACAATATGTCACATATATGTAAAGGTAAAAATAAAGTCGACCTTACAGAACATTTTATTTATTTTAATCAAACTAGAGGTTGTAGTTTCTATGTAAATTAAATAAATCTTTTCGATCTTCTTTACAAAATAAAATTTGTTTGTTTTTGCCCTCAATCGATTGGATGTTGTTATTCCCCTTACAAAATAAAATGGGGTATATTCAATGCAATCTCCTTCGAGATCCTTAAAGCTACAAAGCTGAAATTTTACAAATCGGCTTCTTCTTTTCCTATAGTATATTTCCTGAGTATATCATATAGCTATACATAGAAATGATCAATCTGAAATTAGCATCAAGAAGAAGCATGCAAAAAAAAACTTCTCGCATAGGTCTCAAGTCGATGAATTATCGAGAGTTGAATTTCTAAGAGTATATAAACATCGGTATGACTAAATATATATAACCTTTTTGATTTTTTTTTGTGTTTTTTTGCCTGGACCAATTTCATTTAAAAACTTCAGCTCCAGCCAAGCATTACAAATTTCACTGACCGTATCCCCACAATGCAAATGAGGTCCTTTTAGCGATCCCTCGACTAGCCCCAAGCCCGGTCACTTGGTTAACATTTGTGAACCTGGTGAGAGGCATCATCATCATCGTCATCATCAGCATCATCATCAACATCATCATGATGATTGTCAGAAGGCTGGAAGGCTCGTCTCTGTATCGTGCTGGTGACAATTTAACACACAAATTCAGTGAAGCGTCAACTTGGGGGTAGGCATAAATTTACAACATTCACTGCCCTTGCCCATTCGGCCTTCTGCCAACTGTCCCCATCGATGTGTGAGCTCTTTAATTTTCCTTTTTCTTGCAATTTTCCTTTCGTCGTTCAATTTCTTTTTTATTTTATTTTTTTTTCTTCTATTTTTGTGTTTTTTTTTTTTTTTTGGCGTTTATGCTGAAAGTCAGTGAAGCGGAAAACTTTACAATCCATCAAATTAATGGAGCAATGTGTCACGAGAAGCACTCCGGTTCCCAGTTGTTCCCGAACTGAAACATTCTCCCTCCCACACTCAGTCATTCAACGTCTGACAAACTGACGATGCGTCGCAACGATAACTAGGAAAACTGACTGGAACCTCTGATGTCCCTATTGCTGCTGCTGCTGCCGTTCCTGCTCCTGCTGCTGCTGCTCCTGTTCCTGTTCCAACTGATGTTGGTTCTGCTGCTGGTCCTGGTGAAATGTCATCAACTTGAAATTGTAAATCAAGCAAAAATTGATTGAACAAAGCGCAGCGCTTGAGAAACCAAGGAATAAAAGAATAAAATGAAAGGCAACCAGAGAGAGGGAGAGAGAGAGAGTGAGAGAGGGGGAGGGCAAAGAGGTAGAGAAAGGAATGGGAAGAGTGCAAAAGGAATGCGGTGGGACCATTGGCAATGTGTTGAGTAGATTTGCGCATTGATTAAGTTGATAATAAAATAGTTGAAGAACTTTAAATACGACAAAGATTTTAAGTAATATAAAATTTGTAAAGGACATCTGACAACTAATGATGAAAGGACATAGGACTAACCAAATTACTAACTAAATCAGCAAAATACTTAGAAAAAATCAGTTGAAGGTCCCACAACTTCAAAAGGCTCTAATTTTTAGTAATATCAAATCATAAGATTCTTGAACAAATTTTTACCCCTGTTAAAATTTTCAAAATTCTGGACATAATTTTTTTTTTTCTAACTTTTGATGGTTTTAGTGCAGCCTATAACTTTGAATGATGAGATCGATGTATAAATTGAATTGAAATCGGCCAAAGGATGCCCAACTTACAGCCTAAAGAACATCGCACAAATCCAAATCAAAGGAAGGACATTAGACAAATTTTATAAAGGACATTAACTTCAGCCAAGTCTTTGCCGAAAAAAATATTAAATATGATCAAATCTGTGTCAAGCTTCTTAAAAGTTCTTAAATTCTTTGTCTTAGACAACAACTAAATTAATCCTTTAATACTAAAAAATAAATATAATTTAAATGAGAAAAAAACACACAACCTACTTTAGTATATAAAATTCTCTGTACCTGTACCTGTCAATTAAATTGCAACACTTTCCACTTATTTATATTTTGTCATATCCTTTCAATCTTTCTCTTTTTAAAATAAAATGTTGCCACTGCCTCTAAGCGAAATGACACAACTTTCCTTTCACCACAAATAATTGTACATTTATATATATATATATATATATATATGTATAATTCAATTGCCACATATGATATACAATTAACACGGTTAATATGTTGTTGGGCCAGCCCACATACTGTGGACCTCTGCCAACTCTGCCACCTCTGTGCCTTTGCAACAACAGCAACAGCAACAGCAACAGCAACAGCAACAGCAACAGCAACAGCAACAGCAACAGCAACAGCAACAGCAACAGCAACTGCAACAGCAACAGCAACAGGAGCAACTTGGGTTGCTTGCCTTTCACCAAAGTCTGACTGCCACTTGAATGCAATCGTCTTTCTTCAGTGATATGGTGAGAGATATGTATGTATGTATGTATGTATATGGACGGACATAATGAAAGTCCTACACAATGTTACGGGCGCGAACAAAACTTTCGCAAATATGCAAATCTGCCCACTGCCATTTGCACGTACAAATGTAAAGTACATTTTATAGACTTATCACGCGACACTCTCTACTCGGGGACAAGAGCGGCCCATAAATCTAAACGATATGCCAGCCATTACCGCCCACTTGCCTCAAAGTTGTTGTTGTTGCTGATGTTAGTGTTGTTGGTGATGTTAGTGTTGTTGGTGATGTTAGTGTTGTTGCTGGCACTGGCACTGCCACTGCCTTTGGTCGTTGTCACGAGTGGCAACAATTAATTTTCATACGCAGACGCAGTTTGCTTGAAGAAGCAGCAGGAACAACTGGCTACTACTGACTACTGTCTGGCAAACGGATGCAAGTTGGCAGTGAGTCCTCCTCATACCGTCAACAAATTGCACATCGATGGGACGCTGCTACGATGGCGACTTGTGGCATTCTAGGAAAATAAATTTAAATAAATGCAAAGACATTTGCCTCTACTTTTTTTCATCATCATCATCATCATCATCATCATCATCCTTTTCTACTTCTTCATCTTCTTCTTATTTTTATTCTTATTCTTTCTCTTAGCCGGGTGTTTTGGGCCCATTCTACCATCATACCCTATCCCTATTCCCAAATAGCACCAAAGAATTGAAAATGCAAATTTCGTCTCAAAAAATAAAATCAAGTGAAGTAACTCTAAGAAAAGTGGGAAAAGACCTTAAGTCCCAGTCTCTATATACATATGTATGTATGTATGTGTGTATATATCTGTTTGTATGTATGTATATATATATATGTGTCTGTTTGTATGTATGTATGTCTGTCGTCGCTGTCTTTGGGCCACAAGTGTTTTAACATTGTTTGCATGGCGCATTACGTGATTTAGCCACCGCCTACTCCCATCCAATGTGGGAGGGAATGAGAGGAGTAGCCCCGACTATTGCGTCGTTGTTCCTTTGCGTGTTAGCAGCATGTTGAAATTTGAATAAAAACGCTAAGCCAACAACAAGAATGGAAAACAATGAGAATGAGATAAAGTAAAAATTAATTGAACGAATTGTTAATACCCTAGAATTTAAATACATACTATGTATATATGTAGATATATGTACATATATATATAGAGTTGTCGAATGTTTAATGGCTTATATATCTTTCAAAGATCTCAATAATAATATAAATGAACTGACTAGATCCTAAAGAATTCAATTTAAAAAAAAAAATATTTTTAAGAAAATTAATATATTAATTAAATACATGTTGTATGCAGTTTCACATTTATATTATTATATATATATATATATACATATGTATCTATTTTTATATTATATATTTATTTATATCACCTTTAGATGGTATTACATTATATTAAAAAATTTAGCAACTATAAAAGTATTGCTATAATATTTGTTAAATAATTGGAAATAGAAGCAAAAAAAAAACTACTTTGTAATATCAACTAAAATAAAACTTAACTTAGTAAAAATTAATATTCTAAAACTTATTATATCATTATCTAGAAAAAAAAAAAAAAAAACAGATGTCAGGACATTCCAGACTAAAATTTTTCCACACGATTGAGTCGAAATGATGATAAGGCAAGTGGCAAAGTCACTTAACTCGATTTTCAAGGGGCAGGGTACATGCAACAGATAACAGGCCAGGCCGGTTAGAAATGTGGGTGTTGCTGGCAAAGGACCAGATTCAGTTTCAGCTTGCAACCCATTGACGCCTTGGCTATCGAGGAGAGACTTTGTCTTAGTTTGCAATGTTTTCACAACTTTGGTGCGATAACTAACATTGGCCGATATGGCGACACTTTTGCATCTGGTGGGGCTACCTTTTGGACCTTGGTTGCTGTCGAATCGATAAATTAGCTCATGCATCTTTATTTGTGGATTAGTCATGGTGAAAGGTTTGCCTGTTTCCTGTAAATCTCTGAAAAAATTTCCAACCCCCCCCCCATCACTTTACCAGATGAAGAACAATGGCCAGGATCCAATAGCCATCAACATTGGCAACCTCAAGCCAAATTTTATCGCCATACCCATTTCCATTCCCTTTTTACCATTTTGCTGCTGAGTCATTAGAATCTGCAGCTGCGCTTGCACCGGCGGCTTAAATCCAATTACAATGCAGAACCCAACTGGTACACACACACATACACACACACATACACATACATACATATATACAATAAACCAGGGACGGGTTAGTTAGAGAGGGAGTTGGCGATCATTGAATCTCTGGAACAACCAGTTCCTTGCCTGATCTACAATTTGGTTTCGACTTTGGACATGACCAAAAGCCGCTGGCCATTGGCATTGTCCACTCTGTGGGCCTCTTTTGCTTTATTATAGCAACGCTTATACAGATTAGAATAAATCAACTTGGTGGCCCCCTTTCCATTGCTCTCTACACTGCACAGATAGTTTTGCTCTGGTTTTCGCTTGTCCAGAGATCAGTAAACGCTACCGGCAACAATCTAAAGCATAGGCATACTAGCAGCAACAGCTGCACTCCAATGGACTCGAATCTTGGACTCTGGATAGTTAAAAGCGGTTTCCTATTAAGTGCCAGGCTGGCGCATTCAACGAAAGGAAGTTACTCCAAGATAAGCGAATCCCATAACCAAGGTATCAGAATTAATAATGCATAAGCCAGGAGTTGGGATACCGGATGATGATGGTGGGCATAGGCAAATGAATTATTTTATATACATACATACATACATATGTATACTATATGTTTAAATGTACTCTAATTTGAAGTACTTAAAAATTTATAATTTGGCTAAATAAAATATATTTATATACATATACATATATATATATTCTATTTGATTAATTAACAAGTCACTAAATCGTATTCTAATAATTCTACAAAAAAATATTTTCAATTATGTTGTCGATTCTCTGGATTCTCTATAGATAGTAATTTTCTACTTTCATTAACTATAATTAGTTGAGATTTCGAAATGTTCATTGCTCCTTGCTTCTTAACGCGTTCCAACAAAGGATATACATATATGTATCTCTCTCTCTCTCTCCCTCTCTGTCTGTCTTTCTTTCTTTTAGCCAGTGATTCAAACCGTTAACATAAAGTTCAACACTCGGAAGGCTGCTTTGATGATCTCGGTTCTCTCGGCATCACAAATCCAACAAATTAAACGCATTCAAGTGCAAGATCCAGGAATTTTGATTGGGTCAAGCGAATCGGCAAAAGAGAGGCGAGCGGTAGCTAAAAAATGCCATAACAAAATGTGTCAAGTGCCAGACATACATAAATGCCTAAGTAAGAGAGAAGCCAGGGCTAAAAAGAGGCAGCGGTAGGAGTTAAAACTTGGGTGAACGGCAACAACAACAACAGCAACCAAAAGACATTGTATCCTTCGTCTTTGTCTTTGTTTTTTTATATTGAGAGCCCTGCGGCCTCTTTTTCTGCCTGTTTACTCTGGCCATTGGACATGGCCATGGATGATAAAGAGAAGCGGGAGAAGAAACAACTTGAAAATGGGAAGATGGGGAGATGGTGAAGACTTGAAGAAGCTCTGGCCGATCGTCGGACCTCATGAAACAATAAATTTTCGGTGCGTCACTTTTTGTTCTCTGCTCTGCTCTGCTCTGCACTGCTGTGCTGTGCTGTGCTGGAGAACTGTGTAGGATCGTTGCTCCCGTGTGTGTATATGTGCCTTTCCAATTAAAAATGCGCATGGTTTTCAACGCAATTGGACTGCCAATCGTTGGGCCTTGTACTTATTTGTAAACTTGCACGCATACCCCTAAAAAAAAAAGAAGAAGAAGAAGAAAAAAACAGCAACAAAATACCATAAAAAAAAACCCCTGCTGCAACTCCATTCACATTCGCATTCTGGCTGCCTACACGCGTTCTTCTTTTGGATTGCTTTCATTAATTTACATAAAAATATCTTAATTGCAATGCCGATGCGGCTCTTTTTTTTCCATTTTTCCTCTTTTACTTTTTGCCTTCGTTTACTTAGTTATTAACAAAATGTCATGGCATATAGCCTGATGCCATATTCTTCAAATCGAAACTGGACCTTACTCCATGGGTTGACAAATTTTTAATGGCGTCACATCAAGATCAGCGATCCACCGATCATCATCGAATGGCACATGGTAACCAAGCAGCCAAAAAGCAAAAGACGTTCAAGCCGTTACAACATATGTTATGCGACACTTCACTTGCATCCTTCGCATGATTCTTATTTCGATTCTGATTCTGTACCGAATCTCTGATGCCAAAGATCTTCTCTCTGCCATGCATAATTGTTGATAAATGTGCCTTTCAGTGCAACAAAAATGATTTGTTGATAATTAATACAGTTGCAGAAAAGAAACCAGTTTGCCGCCAGCCATCAGAGGACAGCAATTTGGTGCCCAACTGCTGTTGTTGTACTTGCAATCAGAGACCTTAAACGCAATCAAGCCACAGTAATTCATGCCGCCTGACAGGAGGCCAAGCACAGCACACACCATAGCCACTAACCAGACGACCCCAAAAAAAAAATAAGAAAAAAATAATAAAAAGAAGAAAAAAATCAGCAAGAGAAAATCGCTTCCTAGCGTCACGCAGCTAATTGCCATCTTGGGCGATTGCAGGAGGAGAGAAGCAATGGTAACATGAACGCAATTAATGCGTCCCAATCTAGTCACCGAACAATAGGACCAATGACCAAGTTATATGGAAAAAAATTTATTTTAAATATCATAAAGAAATATCCTGATAAGATACGAATGTAAACAAATTCCTGTCGAAACGATTACAAAAATATTTCAAAAACAAACAGATCAAAGATTACCAGCCAAATCGGTTATTTGGCCCAGTGTGCATCAAATTAATCAGGATTAATTGATCACATTGGCATGCAATTCCATCTCCAGGTATATCATTTGTGCGCTTTCCAACACTACTATCTGACTAATAGCGAACAAAATGACAGTTCCAATTGGAGGAAAGTGTTTCCAATTTGTCGTATCATTTCCAACTTGGTACCATTTGAAATTATGTAATTGAAATTTTTTTTTGAATTTGGAATTTCTTAAGCTGTGAACTCTATTAAAAATAAGAAAATTTACACCATATTATTTGTATTTGATGTTAGTTTTTATTTGAAAAATCGTTTTATTTCGCCTTGCTTGCCAAAAAAATCTAGAATTTATAAAGAATTTACCAAAAACAAAACGTTTAGTTGGTTTTTCTCTGTTTTCATTTTCTCTTTTTTGTTTTTCTTTTTTGTTCATTTTATCTTTGTTTTGTTTTTTTTTTCACTGCTTTGCACATTAAAATTTGACCCATTTTGACCTTTTGCTATGTATTTTGCTTTTGACATTACACTTTTTCTTTTTTTCTCTTTTTTTTTTTTGTTTTTGTTTGTTTTTTTCCTTTTGTAGTAGCAAAACAAAACTTAATTGTAATTTTACTACAACAACATTTTGTTTTTGCCCATTATATAATATTAAATTGTATATAATATGCAATTCTGTAGCTAGTTTTTTTTTTCCTTTTGACATTCATGTTTCTTTTTTGTTCATCGAGTTTTTTCTTTGCCTCTCACTAAATTATGTTTAATATATATATATGTATGTAGTGTTTCTGTGTGTGTTAGTGTGTGAATGTGTTTGTGTGTCTATGTGTATAACATGACTTTTTCCCCCCCGTAAATCATTTGTTTTATAAACAAATGCCTCTGCCTAAAGTCGATTCCAACATACAAATACAATAATATGCAATCACAGTCACTTCACTTCACTTCACAATCCATTTCATTGTCATTGTGAAGATGAAAGTGACCTTTTGGGATCCCATTATCAAAGTGGAAGTGGAAATGATGATTTTGTTCTTGTGCAGTGGAAACTAATATTAACTTAATAATTGCATACAATTGTTTCTCTCATTTTTCACTTCTTTTTTTTTTTTTTTGTTTCTTCCTTATAACTTCTTATATTTTGGTTGTTTGTTAATTTTAGGCTAGGCTTTTCCTTTTTTCATCGCTTAATGCACTTATGTAATTTCCTTTACTTTTCATTTTTCTCTCATCTTAGTTCATTTTGTTTGGTTTCTTTTTGTTTCTTCTCATTTTTATTATTTTGCTGCTAGAAATCTATGGAATTTCAAGCCATTTGCAATTGTCGCTTAACTAACTTTACAAAGAATGTATAACTTTTTTTTTCTTATTTTTTGTTCTTGTTCTGTTTTTTTTTCGTTTTTTTTTATTTTGTTGTTTTATTTTTTTTTTTTTTTTTGTTTAATCAATTTTCATGCCAGCAACTTATGTATGTAGCCTTATAACTGGCTATATAGAGAATGAATTTCGATTATTCTTTTTTTCGGTTTTTTTTTTTGTTCTTTGTTCTTTTTATACTATTTTTTTGTTAAGGTTTTTTCTTTGCTTTTACTTTTTTTTGTGTTGGTTTTATTAGAAAATTTTTTTTCAACTCATAAAGTTGAGTTTGGTTTTAAAAAACTGTTCCCTTCATTTTGGTTTTTAATTTCAATTTCTCTTTTCATTTCTGCTTGGTTTCGTTTATACTTTTATTCGCTTTTTGGTTGCAGTAATTGTTCGCTTATCCTTTTTTTTCTTTCTTTCTTTCTTTCTCTGTATTGTGCTCTACAATTAATTATTGCTATATGTGTGTATATGTTTGTCTGAGTCTGTGTGTGTGTTGTGTTTTTCTCTTCATTGGCTGATCAAGAAAGAACTGAGATGAATTTTTAAATATATATATACATATATATTTATCTTTTCGTCAACTGAAACCTTAGCTAGAGAGTTTAGGAAAAAAGGAGAAGAAAAAACAACGACGACGATGACAGACAGCAACATTCCGGTTTCGGTTCTTCAAGCACAAATATCAATCTCTAAAAATGATTGTAAGCAATTTATATACATATATATACATATATGTATCTTTATACATACATACATGCACACATATATATATATATATATATATATATAAAGATTCATATATGTGTATATATGAATATACATATATACAGCATGCACTTGCGTGATATATAAGATATGAATGATCGATCTACTTATGTGGTGGAGCCAGGGGGCAACGGCGGGTACAAGGAGCGAAACAGAACGCCGATTAGTTTTTAGAATGTTTAAAAATAATTTTAAAAAAACCAAAACTAAAAAATAAAGCTGCATTACAAATACATTTTGATTGTTTTTGTTTGTTTTTTTTTTTTGTTTTGCAAATAAGTATTTCTTTTATTACACAAAAAAAAAATAATTAGAATAGAATAAAATACTAAATGAAAAACCAAACTACTTAAAAGATATGTGTGTGTGTGTTTGTGTGTATTGGAGGGGGTGTGTATGTGTGTGATAATTACTAGAAAACGTCTTTGTAATTTTAGGTTTTGTTGTTGGTTGAGAAAATTATGCTAATTAAAATACACAGGTAAAAATAATTTCATTGTTTAATAATTGTTGTTGTTTTCCTTCTTTTTTTAAACTTAAATCTAGCGAAAATCTTGTTTCTTCTTTTTTGTGTTTTTTCCATTTTTGTTTTTTTTTTTTGTGTAACGTGCAAAATCAATTTTTATTGTGTTGGTGAGTGTAAAAAGCTTTCTTTCTTTTTCATTTTGTTTAAACATTATATTAATTTGTACACATTTCTTTTAAGTATTTCATTATTAAACAATTGGCTATGTGAGTGGTGGATGCATGTGTGTGTGTATGTGTGTTTGTGTGTGTGTGTGAAGTACAAAAATTGCCTTATTTAGTACGTGGGGAGCGGATTGGGGTTAGGGGCGGTTGATGGATTTAGATTTAGGAGGGTTGGTGGTAGTCACATATACAAAGACAACAGAATCTGGACATATACAAATACACAAATAAAAAACTTTTCCTAACGCTCAATTTTAACATTACTCTTCACATTTGTTCTCATCTTGACTTCCGTTTATTTTTCCACCACTACTACTCCTGTTCCTCCATTACTCTGATGGGGGAGGGTTACACCTTATTTACTGCAATCCTCTTCTATCTTCTGCGCTTTGCGTTTAGATTTCTATATAATATATAGTTGTTATATATGCAATTTACAGTATACCGTTTTCTTTCATGATTTTTTCGTTTCTTGTATATGTTTTCCGTGTGTGTGTGTGTGTTGTGAGTTTTTTAATAATTTTTTGTATTTTTTTTTTTTTTGTTTTGTTTTGTTTTGTATAATTTAATTTAAACTAATTCTCGCTTTGCACAAAAAATTTACACAATTGATTAATTTATTATTATAGTTAAATGTATATATATATATAGATTTAAATAGGTTTCTGTTCTCAATTTGTTGTAGGCTAAACTTGTATAATTACACTTTTACTTATTTTCTTTTTCTTTTCTTTTTTTCTGTTTTCTCTTGCTTTTGCTCTTGTTATTTTTGTTGTTGTTGTTGTTGCTCTTGCTTACTGCAATTTGTTGTAAATATGTACAAACTTTTTACTTAATATAAATACAATATGTATGTTACTCCCAACTCATTCTCTCATCTTAACTCATCCTTGCTTTGATCTACTTTTTCTTCTACTACTTCTCTCTCTCTCTCTCTTTTTGCGTATGCACTATAGATATATGTATATGTATATGTATAATATATATGCCTATATCTGCGTGTTGTTGTTGTTTTCTCTTTTACTTTGTTTCTGTTTTTTTTTCTTCCTTTTTTGTTGTATATGTTATAAATATTAAACGCTAAAACGCACAAAAAAAAAAAAAAGTTGCATAAAATACACGAATCTTGCACTTGACAACACTTTTGCGTGTATTTCTGTGTGTGTGTGTGTGTGTGTGAGGGGCGCAGGAGGGAGGGGTATTTGGACATAATAGGGTTAGGAAAATTGGGAACATATATGGGTGGGAGGAGAGTGGGGGGGTTATGAGAGTGTTTTACAATTTACAATCCTCAATTTAATAAATAGTAATGCTGTGTTTTTGCTGTTCAAGACTTATTGGTAATAATTCGTTAACATCTTTCTCGATCAATGTGGGTATAGATATCGCCGAATACTATTCTGATATCTTCCCACCATCCTTCTCTCGTTGTCCACTCTCTATTAAAGTTGTTTTATTTTTGCTTTTAAGGCTGATGCAGGCTCACCCGCCGCTCGTTTTCAAGGCTCTCTGGTTCAAATGTTATGTCCAAAATTCTGTGCGTTCTTGTTGCTTTTGTTGTTGAATTGTTGTTGCTGTTCTTGTTGTTGTTGGTGTTATTATTTTTTTTTTTTTATGTAATTGTCGTAGAGATTGTTGTTAACTTCAGTTATTGTTGTTGTTGTTGTGTTTTAATTGGTGTTATTGATAAATGATATTTAATCACATATACATATATGATTAAACTATTGGAAGTCTAATGAACGGAAGCAAGTTTAGCTATGTATGTTAGCTTTGGACGAGGGCGGATATGAAGGAATTGTTGTGATTACAATTTTAAGCAATAGCAGCCGTCAGATAATACAGATCCATTAGCGTCTGAACATTAATGGGCAGACAGGAAAGACGATCATGCGTATTGGAATCCAATGCCAGCCAGGAGAGTGCATTATATCCCTCAAGCACAAACCTTAACACATCGGCCGTTAAACTAGAGTCAAGTGGATGATCATTAGCCGACTGATGGGCATTAGTTTGGTTAAACATATCATCGGCAATTTGTATACTGGGCACATGTAAATGTAGAGCGGTCTTTAGGAAAACTGGGCATACATCTTCCAAATGGGGGCAGGCCGACCAGAACCAAGATGGCATGCGACCAGTTGGTGCTGTCGATACCATATAACCCACTGAAATCGGTTGCTGATTGAGTGATCCGACCTAGTGAATAGGATATTTAAAAAGAAATTATATCATTTAATGGATAATTTACATTCTAAATTATTTAATACATACCTCTTCTACTTCCTGGGGTGGACTGCATTTGAAATTATTTCCGCCGGCACTTGGCCAGCTGCGATTATCTTCCATTCGTCCTGGACTGCCATGAGTGGACACCCGATCCATGTGAGCTGCTGATGAATATTCAATTTTAGTTAATCCGACTCTAAAAATTCGAACTTACTATTTATTTATTATCTACTTACTGTCCCAGAAGATGTCACCAATATCTGCATCGCTAAATTCTTCGTTACCTTCCTCTTCAAATGTTAGAAAATCATCATCCACTTGAGGTTCATTTTGGAACTGGCGAGTGAAGGACTACAAAAAGGAATGCAAAAATATAATTAATTTTATTTGGGGGGGAGGGGGTGATTTTATCTAACTTACCGCACACACAGCACTTGTGGGAAAGACCAATATATGGGTACATGTCACATCTTGGGGCGTCGATAATGGATTCTGCATTGATATTTGAGAGAAACGTTCATCGGGCGTAAATTGATCCGGCATTACACGCAATTTTGCATCCGGTTCAAGTGTTACCAGGCAGGCACTCAATATGGTTGGCGGATACATTAAGGTGCATTGTTTGCACATATCCTTGAACTGTTTGGATGCCTTTTGCAATTGTTGTTTGCTTAGCAAATAGCTCCAGGATTTAAGCTCACTATGACCAATACGTCCAATTCGGCCAATAACCAAACGCCACATCTGGGGTGTTTGTGAGATTAGACCCATGATGAAATCCATTAGTTTCTTAAGGGCCACATATCGTGCCGGTGCTTTGCGTCGCCTTAAACGATTTGGCACATCGATATTGATGCAAACCTTCTCAAGCAATTCACCACGTTCATCTGTAGCGGTGGCCAGTAACCAGGCTTGATCCTCACTCAGGCAATAGTTGCAATACATTACCGAATAACGATGCTCGTTCTGGCCATGCATACTACCGGCTGCCCGGGAGAAGTCCGTCTTATCGTTCCTTTCGTGCATCGGAGCCAAGACAAATGGAGCTGTATACATTTTGTAGGCTTTACGATTTGGTTCATCCTTTGTTTTAAGGAATGCTTCCATATTGGCAGCCGTACCAAATCCAGTCAAGCTTTTAACCGATTGGGCATGGACAAGATGACGACGACATTGCGAAAATATGTTTAATGCCAAGCATTTGATCTCATCGGAGAAACGTTTCCGATTGCCACATGGTCCCAGCTCCATTATTGACTCTAGCGATATAATCTGTATATTCATTTGAGACCGAACAGAATCTGGAATGATCTTTAGAAGCTCTGCATAGCAGCGTAATAGGGCAATCAGTGCCAGGCGTTCCAATTCGCAGCTATCTGAGGCAAAAGTGAAGGGGTTAACCACATAGAGGACAATTGCAGGTGGATTGATGTCCTCTAGTGTCTCGCCTACACCCAAAGGATCACCAAGTATTAAGGCTGGTTTCGGATCGCTATTGCCATTTGTTCCCTTGATATCCGGCTTGGTATCCTGACTGTTATCCTGATGACCAGACGACAAGGGCGTTTGCTGCTCTGTACCCGGCTCAAGTTTGATCGTATCATTTGGAAGATCCGTACCAGAGTTGGATGAATGGGAGCCTGATCCTGTTTTTGAAGTGGTACCAGTCCCATCAGGTGGATTAAGCAGCGTCTTATCATTGGGCACTCGACTCAAATAGGGTGCCAGTTGATGATGGAAGGCTATGGCATAGCGGCGTATTTGCTCGGCCAACGGGGCATGTTCCAAGGTCCGCAACCAATCGTCAAGAGGAGTAGGACCCTCCCTTTCGGTTGGAGCGGTTCGACTGGCACTCACCTGAAGTATGCCATCCCAGCCACGAATAGGCGTATGTCTACCCAATTTGCACATCTCGTAGGTGCTGCTCAATTCACGGAAATATGAACGAGTGCATGTCGCGACATGATCATTATCCGGACAGACCACCAAATAGACTACATCCCGGGCATAGGAATATGGCTCCAAAAGGAACTTATCCCAATAGTGTATGGAATGTGGAGCGACTGATATCCAATCCTTTTCATAACCCACCACAACCGATGGTATTGGTTGTGGTTCACATTGTCCAGAAGCTCTGCCAGCCAAACGATGAAACTGACGCCAGGTCAAAGGTCCACTAACTGTATTATAAGAACTAGCATCCTTTGAACCAGCCGCACCGCCACGTGACTTGCAATGAAACGCGTTTTGCAGCATCGGCTGAATGGCGTTCATGGTGCGAACAATTTCCTTATTGCTACGCGTAAATCCTACGGGCAAATAGGGCCATTTGTGAACCGTGATTCGGACACCGCCAAGGAGAGCCAGTTTTTTATGCAACGCATACGGAGCAGCTTGGAATGCTGACAATTGCTGATTACTATGCGTATTGCTTCCATGGAAATCCAGCATATTGTCCATACGTTGATTTTCGAAGGCAAGACGTGCCTGTTCGAGGGCCAAACTTATCACCTCGTGGGCATCACGAAATTCCAATACATTCGCTATGGATGCCGATGAATAAGCGGGAGCTCCATTGGTGCCAAACAGCCGTCGCTGTCTAGACATGCGTCGACGATGTGATTGTAGAGCACGGTGTACGGAACTGCTAGAGGTTTGGATAATCGAGCACTGTTCCAGCAGCAGATCGAAAATGGCATGAGCCAACTGCTCCACTTGGGCAGTTGTTGCGCCCGTTGTCTTTTCCAATGCGGTGGAATTTGTCTCTCCCGGAATGAGTTTGCCCTGAGTTCGACGACTCAAACTCTGGATGAGATTTAGCAATGTGGGTTGTTTATTCTTTCCAGGATCATCAGCTAGACCCGTTATCTCCAGTTCGTCTTCATAGAAGAGACCGGCACGATGTGAGAGTCGCCGATTGACCACAGCACTGAAGCCACAAGTACAATCGACGGGATCATCGTCCACATAGCCGGTTATGTGAGGATTACTGCTAGGTGGAGTGCATGAAGAGGAGCTAGAGCCACCATTTGGCCCATGACCATGCCCAGAGCCAGCTCCGGGCATTGAGGAAGAGGCAGGCGAACCACCAAAGGCACTGATCATCCTTAGACCACCAGCGAACGATGAAGATGAGGATGAGCTCGGTCCATTGAGTAATCGTTGGGCAGATGATGTCGCCGCCGCTGAATTGGCATGAGAATGCGTCGGAAAGGGATCAAAACTGCCTCCAGGCAATGGTACATAAACTCCAGAATCTGCTCCACGTATATTGCCAATCTTTTGGGTATCAGCATTACATACACAAACGCTGCTGCTATCAAAATTGTGATCTCGGAATACATTGAGAGCTGTATCATAAAGCAGAATATTGACCAGTACCGAATTGACCTCGGGTAGCTCCTGGAGTAAACTGGAAGGCACACTCACTGATGATGAGCTGCCACTGGCAATGCCCGCATCGCCTGTATAATGCATCATGCTTAGATGGGAGTTACCGCCACCAGCGCTACCACCACCTGGTCCGCTGCCACCTAATCCACCACCGGCTCCATGCATTCCCATACCGCCACTGCCGCCTCCTTGCATATGATGCATTCCCTGTGGTGTATGCGGATGTGGATGTGGCTCCTGTGAATTGAATTGTTTGTTCAAATACGAAGATGTTGATGTGGCCGGACTGACCACAGCCAAATCATATGGATATGGTGGAGGTGGATGGGTAGGCGTTTGCCGGAGCATGGGACTGCTGCGTGAAAAGGGCACAGCAACACCACCAGGTCCGGGTGATATGGGCGACATACCAGCACGCATTAATTGCTGCATGGAACTTCCTGGCGGTGCTTGAGGGCAATTCAGTTGATTTAATAGCAACTGACTACCACCGCTGCTAAGTGGCTGGGGAACTGTTGTCGATGGGGAGGGCATAGCTGTCAAAGGCGTTCTGGGTGCGGCCGAGAGTAGCTCATGTAATTGCTGATGTTTCTGGTGGGGATGGGCCGGTGCCGTCGCCTGCTGTTGCTGTTGCTGATGGTGTTGCTGTTGCTGCAATTGCTGTTGCTGATGCATTTGTAGCTGCTGCTGATGCAGTTGTATACGCTGTTGGAGAGCCTGATGCTTCTGATGCTGTTGCTGCTGCTGCTGGGCAGCGGCTGCTTTGGCCAACGAAGCGGCTCGAGATTTATGTGTACTCCATGTGGGTTTGTAGAAGCAATTAGATGGAATATTTAGTGGCGGCAGGGTCTGGCTGGGTAAATTGGTGAGTGGTGCATACCGTGAAGAGCCCACAAATTTCTCTTGCTGCGGCGGACGATAGACATAGGTCCAATCATCAATGGGCTCTTCAACTGGACTGCCCAGTTCTACATTGTACTCCTGTTTGACCATTTTAAGGACAACATTCGCAACATTTGTAACACCTCCTCCGACACCGCCAACACCAACACTTGAAGAAATGCCCAATGGAACCAGAGCGGAGGCAGCTGTTGCTGCTGGTGTTGTCATAATACTGCTGGTATCCACACTGAGATCGGTCATTACTACATCTGTTTGGCAGGGACTTGAATTGGGATGCTGTTGCTCATGGGATGGCGGTGTTGGAAACATTTTTGTCAAATCCTCAGCCTGTATGCTGCCTGCCCCAGAGTTGGCCACTGCTGCAGCTGCTGCAGCTGCAATCACCACAGCACTAGCCACCGCTGTACTCCGCTTTAGTTCATCAATGGTATTGGTAACGGTGCTGCATCCTCCATTCGAAGGATTATTGGAATCGGGTGGCGTGTGTATTTGGACACTGCTGCATTCATCATTCGAGCTCGTCTCGAACAACTGTTCCAGATCATTGAGAGAGGGATTGAGTCCTTCGGCGGTGAAGAGATTATTTCCACCACCGCTGCTGCTGCCACCTGTACCAGATGATTTTGTTTCTCTGCACGATGGCGAAAGCAATCCGGGCTCTGTTTTAATATCCAATCCTTGAAAGAAGTTGTTATTGCCATTGTCGGGCTCATCACCACCATTGGCAGAACCGCCGTTACCAGTACCACTAGCAGTGCCACTCCCACTGCCATTGCCATTGCCACCGCCTGGACCATTGCCGCTTGTAGCTATGCCCACAAGACCATCGTTTGAGCTTGAATTACCACCAGCACCTGTCACTGTTCCACTGCTGGCACCACCGACTGCTGCTTGAAGATCCAAGGATAGCAATTGGGAGCCATATACTGAACCAGGTGAAGGCATCAATGGCTTGAAATGCGTGTGACCTTCATAAAGATTTTTCGCATAGCGCGGCCTACGTTGCTTGGAAGGATCCTCCAACTTTGGCCTCTTTACAGCCAAGTAATCCCTAATTAAATAATCGAGAATTATAAACCAAATCTCGTTTTTCTATAATTTTATGTTTTCCCCCACTTACCAATTTTCTTGAAATCGAAAATCATAGATCACATCCTTGAGCCATTCCTCATCATAGTAACTATCTGGATCCTTTAGCGTCAATTGTGGCGGCTTGTAAAGACTTAACAAATTGTTGATTGCTTCTGTAGTGGATGCCGTGGTGCCAGTGGATGCCACTGTTCTGCCACCCAAGCCTGGTTCCTGTTTTATAGCCATCGATGTAGCTGCAGATATTCCTGATGCTGTCTGTTGCTGCATTTCCAACTTTTTAACACTAATCGTGCCGCATTGCGTTGTTGCAGCTGCTCCAGATGCCACTGCTGCCGAACCAACACCACCACTTGATGGAACATTAGATCCAGTTGTATTTGTGACCGTTGCTGATGCCCCTCCTGCTGGTGTATTTGCTGCTGTAGGTGTATTCGGTTGTTGTGTATGCACACTACCTGGTCCACTGAGACTTGGTTGTGATGCTCCACCGTTGCCGCTGGCACCACCACCACCAACACCACCACCACCTCCACCAACCACAGTACCACCCGTTGTGTGTTCTGTGTAGGAAGGCGGTTCCACGCTCGGTGTTTGATGGACATAGGGGGATGCTGTAATGCTCTTATTATCATGCTGATCTGTGGGCGTTGGAGCTGGCGTATTCTTGTCCAACAAATGATCAATTGGCGTGGGAGGCTGTTGTAGATTCGGAACTGATGTGGGAGGATGAGGACTCATATTGAGTAGCTAAATTGATAAAAACAAATACAGAATAAAGTTAATAATAATATATAGATAGATAGAGTTAAATAAATATAAATGAGAATTATGATTTTTATTTTTGGTGTCTTCACTTGCACTCACTTGCTCTGCAGGTGGCACCGATGTGGGCTGCGAATGTGCCGAATTTGGATGTGGTGAGGGTGCCGGCGTTGCAGGTGATCCAACCGAGGCCACTGCTGGCATTGATGAGTCGCCTGCCATAGAATTACGCGAATAAGTTGAGGCGCCGCCTCCGCCGCCGCCATGAGGTGTTCCATGTGGTGTTGTGCCACCGATACCGCTAGCACTGCCACTACCACCACCGGCCAGATGTCTGTGGCAGAAAGAAGGAAATGAAATGCAATTGATTAGCCACAATTAGTTTTTGAAACTAATTTTAAAATTATTAAGCTAAATTTTCTTTTTTTGCTTTGGTTATGTACAAAATGTTCAAACTACGGATAATGTAGCTATATATATATATATATAGATAAGTAAATATATATATAGAGATTACATATGCACTGGTTATAAAATTATTAATAATATATATATATATTGTATATAAATGATGTAAAATAAAACTGTATTTAAAATCGGGGCACTTCCCCGAATTAAGATGATAAGCGAAAACAAAAATAAACCACATCCAGATGTCAAAAAGGAAGGAAAAAAAAAGGAAAAGTAAAAGTAAAAGTAAAGAAAAGTGACCTTTGCAGGTGAAAAACTGTCGAGCAGAAATATGTATGGATACATGAATCTAAAACTATAGGCTCTATATATAGTATATAAACATATGCAATTGTTATTTACAACATATCCACTAAATAAAAAAATCATAACCAAAATTCAGCCAAAACAAAACGTAAGAAAAAAAACTATATCTATATATATATATATAAATATATATATATATATATATAAGAAAAGATGATGAAGGAAAGATTACAGAACTCCCAATGTGTGTTGGTTGTCCGTCATTAATTCATTATATATATATATATATATATATTGATATATATATGTATTATATATGTACGTATGCAACATTCAAAGTCAAGAGGTATATAGAAGGGAGGGGGGGAATAAGGTCATGCACCAAAACCAGATTAATTCTCGTCAATGACAAAATGCTCAAGCAGCGTATGAATAAATGGACCCACCCGCGTCCAGGAGCAGAGGGGAAGGAGGAGATCTAAATAAACAATTCTCTTTCCAGTTGCTTTAAATGATTGATAATGGGCAAATGTGTTTATTTATTGAATTCCATAACCAATATACAAGGATATTATAAAAGTTATCTTTTTGTATATGTATAATGATCGAATCAATAATTAACAAAAAAAAAAAACACACACACACACACACACACTCACCACAACACAACAAATCTCAATTAATCTTATCCCCAAATGAACGTAACGAATGTAGATCGAAGATAGATTGAAATTTCACAAATTTGAATCTCTAATAGTATAGAAAAAGTCCTCACAAATTGACGATATATATATGTATATATTGGATTTGAAATGCGAAATTATATATGATATATATATATAAAATTTTTAATCAGAAATTAATAACTTGATAAGATATCAGAAAAACTATATCTACTATCTATCAGATCAGTTGTGAAACCTTCTTTAAATGAAATTTATACTTATATATAAATATAAGAGAAAATATATATCGTTTTGGGGAACCATTTACGGTAATGTTATCACATTTGACTAGTATTAAGACTCTTCCTCCCTTCTTCTCCAATGACCCCCCCTTCTAATTAAACCATTTACCAAACCAATCAACAAAATAAAATCAATTAAAACAGAAAAAAAAAATATGTATAAATTAATGTTGTATTAAATTAGAGAATTGGCATTAAAAGGCGGCGTTTTCATTGCGTTGCTGATGCTTGGCTAATAAGTAGACAGTGTGTATGTGTGTGGGTGTTTTTTGTATGATGTATCGAATAGTATTAGAATAGTAGTAGTAATAAAAGTGTAGTAGTAATAGTAATAGGCGGATACCGTTAAAAAAAAAAGAGTTGCTGCGCGCTACTCCATAGGCAGTTATGGGGGGGTTGAGTGAGTGTCGGTGGGTTTTGTGAGAACCATTCAAACGTTTTGTAAATGATACGGTATTCTTGAGAGAGAGTATGTGTGTGTGTGTGTGTTTGTGTGCCTGTGTGTGGTTGACTTGTTAAATATTAGAAAAAAAGGATAATAAAAAAGTGAAAAGAGCATGGCGGGGGGGTGTGGCGCAATCATCAACCAACAAAATAAAAGAAAATTAAGAAATTATAAAACAAGGTAGAGCATTTGTTTCTGTGGTTGTGTGTGCGTGTTGGTTGTTGTTGCCGTGTTGTTGTTGTTTCTAAGTAAGTGTAAATAATAAGAATGAAAAATAAATAGAAATATTGAAAGAAAGCAGCACTGTTTTTGTGGGCTAGGATTAAATTCAAAAAAAAAAAAAAAAAAAAAAAAAAATATGGACACACGCTCCACACACGACGACGCTGGACAGCAACACAAACCTTTGTTTTGGTATATTGGTGTCTGTTATGTTGTTGTTGTTGTTGATGTTGGTTTTGGGTTTAAACAACGTCGAAGACGAGGACGAGGACGTCAGAGTATTGGGTAAACGCTTGTGAAACGGCACAATGTGACGCTTAAGGGCAGTCACCATTGACGAGCAGGAGGAGGAAGAATTGATGGTGGTGGAGTTGTTGCTGTTGTTGTTGGAAGAGTTGGAATGATACGTTGCTGCTGCTGCCGCTGCCGCTGCTATAACCGCTGATACAGGTGCAGGTGTGCCTGGACGCTGATAATGATGCTGATGATAAAGGGGTTTCATGTTGCTTCCACCACCACCACCACCAGCTGATGCACGCAAAGCGGGCGAACCCAGCGGTTGCTGCTGCAGTTGCTGCTGCTGTTGTTGTTGTTGCTGTTGTTGTTGCTGATGATGATGATGACGCTTACTGCTACCACCACATTGTGCGCTGAAATTTGGTTTTGGTTTTTTTTTTTGGGATTTTTTTTTTTTTTTTTGGTGTTAAACATAATATTTGTAACTTGACATCAAGATCATCATCATTCATATAAACATTATCATTATATATCATTCTCTTGCGATTGCCTCTCTCTCTCTCTCCCTGTGAGTTAAGCTTGGCTTGTTGAACTGAGTATATAGTAGACAACTATGTCCTATCGCATGCATATATCTATATATTTATATATATTTTATATATCGACAACAGAAAAAAAAAAAGGTAGGAAAAAAAGAACTACGTAGCAGGATTCATTGTAGGCCTAGGCGCATGCTGTCATCAAAGCGGAAACGGTTTATCTCCAAAAGTACATCGATTAAGTAATATATATATATATATATCACACACAAAAAATATATATGTGAATAAATAGAAAGTACACTAAAAGAAGGCACTCCACAAAATAAAAAAAAAAAAAAAAAAAACAAGTAGGAAAAATAGAGTAAAAGAGAAAACTGTTTTCGCGCCTTGGAAGATTAAGAGGTAAAGAGGCAAAGTCTTCTGGCCAATAACCACCATGAGATAAAATACACAATTCGAAAAGTTAACAACTCTATTTGGAATTTCAAACTGACAAGACGTTGGAGAAATGTTGTTAAAGATTTATTTCAATGCCTATTAAAAGCCTTAATGGAATAATTAGTAGCTCATACAAATAACTCTCAATATTGATAATGAAATTTTATATATACATACATATATAATTTGCCACTTGTATCTTTCGAGAAAGAGATCTGCTACTCAAAACAACTAGTAACTACATATGTATGTATATATAAGATCGTTTATCAATTTTAATATTAATTGAATGAATATCATTTCATGATATTCATATATGTAGATAATATATACATATATATATAAGCTCAAACAAACCTTTAACTAAATTTCAAATATATTTTCGCTCAGTAGTAACTACATTATATTTATGCTATCTCACTCATTCTCATGACGAGAGTAAGCGAACAACACAACTGGTTAAAGAGATTTTCAAAATTAAACATAATTAATATATCGTTCATTCTCATGAGATATTGCAATCGATCTGCTGCTGATAATATTGTACTATTGTTTATTCCATTTATGACGTTCACATCTAATTTGAAATTCCATATAGAGTAATATATCTAACTTTTGCAGTTTGCTCATTCAATGGTTACTCTCCATTTAGATTTAAATACGTAATTATTGAATTGGTTAAACTTACTTAGTGCATATGCAGGGCGCCTTTTGCATAGGATCAACAAATTTCCAAAGCTTTTGACGCTGTTGTTGTTGCTGTTGCTGCTGGATTTGCTGTTGAACTAGCTGTTTGGAATCAATTAGCGGTGGTTTGTTTTGCTCATCCTCATCACCGCCACCAACAGTAGCAGTTGATGATGCTCCTGCCGCCGCTGCTGCTGCTGCTGCTGCCGCCGATGCCGCAGCATCTATATGCAACGTGTTCATAATGCAATCCTGCCAGGCACGTTCTGGCATTTCAATAGCAGCTGAGGGTGGTATATGAGTATTGTTGGTATTAAAGGTGAAACCCGAAGTTGGACGTTGATCATAGTAGGGTTGAAACGTTAAACGCTCCAAAGCACTGATCGCCTGAGGTGCTGCTGCCACTTTCCGTGAGGCATTGGCGACAGCAACGGTGGCGGCAGCTGCTGGCATTGGTTGCGCGGAAGAAGCAGAGGCGGCGGCGGCGGTGGCAGCAGCAGTGGCCGCCACTGAGGCCAGATTAGCTGTTTCGCCAGATGCTGCCGCAGCAGCAGCAGCCGCTGATGCCGAGCGTGCCTTCTCCAGTTCGGCATGCTCCATTTGCTCCATATCATCCAGATCTGTGACTAGTACATACTTCGTTGGATGATACATCTTATGACCACCTAATAAATTCGAATTGTAAATATAAGACTTGATTCATAGAGTGTATGTAAATTTTATGTTTTTCCTCTTACCCGATACCACTTCCACAACAGGTGGCACATCTGTATTATCCTTATTGCAAAGCGGAAAAAACGATGACCAATCCTCAAGTATCTTCTCGGCCATGGGATCAGTGGCTTTATAACTGTTGCCGGTGAGTATGGCAGCTATGCCAAACGGCGCCAGCATTACCTTTCGTGCATGGGCTGGTTTTGATGCTTTAGCCGCTTCTCCATTGCTACCAGACTCCAGTGGCTCAGAATTGGCATTCGGTTCCTGATTTTGTCCAGTTCCGCCAGCATTGCCATTGTTATTAGATGACTGAGCACTGCTGCTGGCCGCAGCAAAAGCAATTGCTGCATCAGCTAAATGCTCTTTGGTCAATGGACGTACAGCGGGATGTTCGCGTAAATCAATGGAGGCACAAACCGTATCCCCATGAACGAAGAACGTAAACGAGAAGGACAAGTGCTGCGAACTGTTGGGAAAAAGGAAAAACCAAAAGATATAAGTATATACATTTAATTAAATGCGTCAACAATTTATATATATTCATTATAATTTGAAGCGATTAATATCTGTTATAGGAAGAACGATGTAGTTTCACAGGCTTTAATGCAACCACACAGAGTTCCTTTATTTAATCTAGGATGCCAATTTCATTTTAAACAAATAATGATAGCAATTTTCATAATTTGCGCTTGTCGTTTAATGTGGCTTCCCAATCTAATTTAAAGGGGACTTTCTCATTAATATGGGCGACTCACCTACGTCCAAATAGACGATCGCTTGAAGTGCAGGGTTGGACAAACCATTTGCCAAAACGCACAATGTCCTTGGTAAGCACGAATCTATTATTTGGAAGAAAATGGCAAGATTTTAGATTTAAATATATTAAATTTTAATTTATAAAAGAAATTCTCACCTTTCCATAAGATTGTGCAAAGCCTTGAAGAGCAGCGAACGGCACTCATAAGTGAGTTCCCCCTTCCAGGTGCCATTCCAAAGTGTTTGGCTGGCTGTAAAAATAAGAAATTAATAGATTATTATCAATATTTGATATGTTTTATAATAGTAACAAAACAATTGCCAATTTCAAATGAGAGAGCAATTATTCTAGATTATCATTTTATAGATAAGAAAATTGTCAGGGAATAATTATTGATGCATTTGATATTTCCTATATACTTATGTATATATAAATATAGTATCTTCAAATTTAAAATGTAGCTGTAGATCGGAAGTCAATATAGACTTTAGAGTTCGAACCTCTAACTTTCTAAGCTTTTACTTTTTAAAGCTTTACTCGGCTTTAGACAGAAAGTGTTATAAATTCGGCTTAGTATTTGGCCTTATCCAATAACTAATTGTTATTTAAAATATCTGTGTTTATTTCCGAGGGGTAATAGGTACATAAATAATAGTTTCGGAATATTATTTAAAAGTCTTTATACTTTGTAAACATTTCAAAGATTTGCGCCGCTTTTTGATGCGGAAAAAAAACCAAAAAATGTGAAGAAATTATATCAAAACTGCTGATTCTCTATTTCTGAAAAGGCAATAATAATACGCAAAATCATTGTGTTCCATCTTCCCTCGCATGTGATCCCACTCCTATATCTAGACCAACAACAGTAGCCCACCCCAAACTGAGTACACCAAAATCCCCACAGCAACCCCCCCTCGCCTTTATTTGACGCATTAATTTAGGGAAGAAGCGATCAATGTTTTGCGCATGCGTCATTAACTTATTTCTGTTATTGTTTTGCAGTCAAATGACAAACAAGCATTTAGTGAAGGAGAGAGGGGCGCTTAGATGAAAAGAAATGGCAAGTATGGATGAATGGCAAGTTAGTGGGGGGAGGGAAACTGCCATCATACTTTTTAGTAATAATACCTAAAACCATGCAAAGATATGTGAAACAAGTGTGTGTGTATGTGTGTGTGCATGTATGCAAATGCAACATTTGGAAAAAGGAGAAACGTGAATGGAAAATAAAAGCTACTGTAAGAGGCAAATGAAAAAGAGCAAAGGCGCTAAAAAACTGAAAGAGACAGAGTGGAAAAAGGAAAGAAGAGAAGCAACCAGGAGGAAGGGAAATCCAAAGCGGAAGCACAAACAAAATGCCCACTTAAAACAAAAAGGCAACCACACACACACAAACATCCAACGAGTCGTATAAACACACATACATAGTTGTCGTTATGATTGGGTGAGAGGGAGAAAAGAAATTTTTGGAAAATTCCAAGCATCTCAAACATACACGCACAGACACATAAGAACTGGCACTGTAAAATAGGGAGAGCCAGAGAGAAATAGAGAGAGTCCAAGAGAGTAACAGCCACCTACACGCGCTGATGAATTTACAAGACGCCGACGAGCAGCTTTTGCTTCTCCTCTGTCCCACTACTCATGCAACTCCCCCTTATCCACTTGCACACTCTCCCTTCATCATCTCCTTTGAGTCAAAAAATGTTGCAAAGATAATTACGTAAAGGTAAACAACATTATAAATAACAAAACAAAACGACACCGAGAGAGAGAGAGAGGGTGAGTTAGTGAGAGAGAAAAAGAGAGTGCGAAACGCGAGAGCAACTAACGAGTAGCTAGTCTAACATTGCAGCGGCTGCTGCTGTTGTTGCCTTCTGGAGGAAATTTTTGTTACAACCATTCTTAATGTTTGTGTGTTGTTGTCGCTGCTGCTATTACAAGCCTGCGTCATTGTGAGAGTGTGTTTTTCTTTCCTTTTTGAATATTTTTCTTTCAATGAGATCAGCGCGTAGTTTTTTTTCTTCGCCGCCTGCGTCTCCTCTGAGGGCAATGTACGATTATGTATAAGTATTCATGTGTGTATGTCATTGTGTGTATGTGTGTGTCTTGAGAATAGCAGACTCTGGGCAAGAAAGAAACAAAAAAAAATGTTGTAACTCTGCCGGCTGGTCTGGTCTGACTCTGAGGTCACATACTCTCCATCGGCGTCGGTCGACCAACGGTAAAAGTTCAAAGCTCGCTAAAAGCCCGCAAGGGGGTAGTGCCGCAGCAGCAGAAATACCATTTATTGCAGCCTCAGCTATTCTTTTTCTTATCGTTCTCTCTTTTTCACTAAGGCAAACAAACAAAAGAAGAATCGACAAACCAAAAGGAAATGGCAAACCTACAACCAGTCCTTACATACATATGTATGTACATATGTGCATACATATACATATGTTCATATATACGGCAGAAACTGAAACTAACTGCCTGCCCCGACAATGATGCCGACAACAATAATAACAACAACAGAAGCAGCAGAAGCAACACAAAAGTGGAACTTAGTCTGAAAGCCCCCCAAAACGCACACAGGAATCCGAATTGGACGGCAACGGCGACTGCTCAATGCAAATTCCAAATACATATGTATGTATGTATGTATCTCCCTTTGGGTAAAAGTGTGTGTGAGTGTTTGTGCAAGTGTGGGTGTTTTTTGTAGCACGTGTGGTTTGTGCACATGTTGCTGCTGCTCTGCCGCCGACGACAACAACGATGAGAGAAATAAAAGAGAGCGAGAGGAAAAAGATGCAGATACTCAGAGAGAAAAAAACTAGCGAGTGAATGTGTGCGTGTGGGAGAGTTGAGAGTATCTACATATGTATCTGACTTGAAAAGCTTTTCGGTGGTGAAGATGTGTTGTTTGGAAATAAAAGTGCCGCTAGGCGTGCACTCGCTCACGGCAACAGTCTTTCTCCATCTTTCTCTTTCACTCTCTGTGTTCCTTTCTCGCTCTCTCGGCAGTGGTCACTCTTGTTGCCGTTTGTGGCCCATATATAAAAAACAAAATGCTATTTTAGGTTAAAAATTTGCTACCACAGCAAAATGACGTGTTAAGAAGAGGCGGACGACAAATGTCCTCTCTCACTTGACATCTACTGTTTATACGTATCTATATGGATGTATGCGTGTCTGTAACAACAGTTTAATAAAGCTGTAATTGACTGAGAGAGCGAGCCTATGTGAATTAGTGAGCGAGAGAGAGAGGCAGAACATTTTTGCACTGCATGCAACAAGCCAAGGAGAATGGCCAAAAGCAGCAACAAATGTGTTTAATCAAGGTCAATAATCTGCGGCTGCGAAAAATGTTTAATAAGCAAAAAAAAAAAAAAAAACACATACAAAACAACTGGTAAGAAAAAAACCAGAGCCCAAGTGAAGCTCATTCACTCGCTAGCACAAACGCAAAAAAAATAACTAAAAAGTTAAAAATTGAAAAAAAAAATTGCAACAACACTAAAGCGCATTGTAATTAAGCTTGCTTGCAAACCAGTTTAAAGCTCACAAATGAGAGCCAGCGACATCAGAGAGTGCGAGAGAGTTTTAGAGAGCCGCACTCACATACATTCATGTATGTAGGTATGAATGTATGTGTATATAGTAGATACATCTACATTTGCAAAGCTCAAGGCACATCGTTATTCCACTAGCTCCAATTGTGGAGCACGCACAGGCACAGATACTTACACACACCCAGAAACAAATAAAGTGACAGCTGTTTAAGGTAAAATTGGTATGTAGAATACACAACACACAGAACAGCGGCAAATGGAGGAGCATCAAAAGGTGGCAGAGGCAGCGGAATCACTGAGATTTCAAAGCGCCCACATAAATGACACATGTAATACATACATATGTATGTAAAAATAAAAGTATTTATGTATGTATGTGTGTGTGTATGTTTTACAAAAAGTGTTACCAAAAGCATTTATAAGGCAAACCAAATGAGAAGAAAACCAACAAGTTTTTATGTACAACATTATTGGTAGGAAAAGAAAAAAAAGGGCAACAACAAACAATAAATTATGCACTATGGGTGCAAAGTGTTTTTGAGAACCATAAAATTTTATATGGTTTTAGATAACATTGACCTTACAGACCAACAGCGTAATGGAAACCCCGTTACTGGGCCTTGCGGCCATTGTGATTTGACCGAAACGGCTGCTATTGCAGTTATCTTTTACTTAAGAAAAAATCATATATGTATTTATTAAATGGTTGAAACCAATATTTTTAGATATCTGTATCCCATATCGTCTATCGTGTCTTCATGTCAAAAAACTTATTGGCATTAATTTAAAAAAAAAAAAAAACAACTATTAAGTGACTCTCAAAAACATGTAGTTTCCACGGTTTGTGGAAGAGTTATGTTAAGTCTCGTGGAAACATAAATACCCAAAAGTACCTTCAGCTTTCAATTCTTGACTTTAAACAAATTTGGAACATAAATTTTGCTTACGAAATTCTCTGAGAATGCAAAATATTATATTTAAATTATATTTAAAATGCTACAAGCATTAACACTTCATTTATATGAGCGTTCAATAAAGTGTTTAAACTGGCATAAGATTATTTTAAAAGTATATTACATTGAACCCACTGTGCGTTCTGTTGCTTGCTCACTGGAATTGCGGCGTTGCCATTTTTAACAGTAAACTCTAACGAAAAGCCAACAAACAAACTAACGCCTTACGTCTACGGTTGTTACTGCTTTCTCTACCTACATCTCTCCCTTCTATACCACTGCTCTGTTACTGCCTCTTCTCACTACAACAGATACCTCACTTCACCACTGTTCACCCTCCCCCATTCCACTTCTTCCTGTGTTTCATTCACACGCACTCACACAATAATACAACAACAACACAAACACTTTTTGCCTGTGACTGCCTGTTTTGTATGTGTCGCTTCTGTTTTGTAGCCAGACCGACCACAAAGTAAAAGGTGCTATAAAAAGAAAATTAAATAAAATTGCGCGAATGGCGCTGACTCTAACCGAACGTCGAGACAAAGTAATGTCAATGCAATTAGTCAATGTCCTTGCCATTAAGAATCAGGCAAAAACAGCAAATGTAACAACAACAACAAGGCAATGTCGTGTAGTCGGGGTCACCAACAATTTCACCACAAATTCACGACGTGCATTCAACTCAAGGCAGAGCGAGCGCGCGAAACAGAAACAGAAGCAAAAACAAAAAAAAACGTTTATCAACAGCATACATACATACATTCACACACAAGTACAAAAAGCTAACAGTAAAAAGTAAAATGAAACGCCAACATGACGTAGGTAGAAAGCGAACGAAGGTTACAACCTGCGGTTACTAATGGAATTTGCCATAGTAGGAGCTAGGCCCGAAATTCGAATTCTACAATAGTTTTCTTCCCCATTTTCTGATAATTGTTGTCGGTCGGTCAGAGATAATAGAATAGTGGCCACACGCAAAATATACTGATAAGACTGACTTGAGGAGAGACCCGAAGGCCAATCTCGTCAGATGCGACGCTCGTTGTCGTGTGTATATTGTTGAAACAACCCTACGAAGAATTGCCAAAGCGCCCCCCACACACGCCAACACAGACATACGGCAGACAGACAGACAGAAAGAGAGAGAAATACAAAGAGAGCGCCAATGTTCACACACAACTCACGGCAGCTAGTCACTGAGAGAGCAGCGAGCAATACCAATGAACACCCTTTTTGCATAATTAGACAAACTAAAAGAGAAAGAGAATTATCGCCACGCCAGAGAGAGAGAAAGAGAGAGAGAGAGAGAGAAAGAGAAAGAGAGAGTAAGGCAAGCTAGCTAGAAACATTGCAAATGACAGGTGACGTTTACGCCTACGATTGACGTTCTGAATGTGAGTGACGTTAAAGGCGAATAAATAATCATCATCAACAGCATCTGCGGCAATCAAATCTGCTCGCATGTGTTTGTGATGTATTTTTTGTTTTGTTTTTTTTTTATTTTTGTGCGCGCTGCATCAGCTGCGCGGCCTTGAAGTTTTATTAAATTCACCACATTGCACACTAGCATCAAGCATGTAAAATGTGCACAAGTATCAGTGCGTTTAAATATGTGTTTTTGTGTAAAAGAGAGAGAGAGAGAGAAAGAGAGTGGGAGAGTCAGAGTCTGGCATGTTTCTTTTTTGATTGTCGTTGGCGGTGTTTATGATTTTATTCTTAAGTTCCTATTATTTGATTTAACTTTGAACTTACCCGCTATTCTTAACAAGTCAGCGTCAACCAAATCACTAAGATCGGGCTCTTCGCCATACCAAAATATCCACAACTCCTTGGCGGCGGCCAACGATAAAGGCGGGTGTATTTTCGTCGATGTGGTAATCTCAAAATTTAAGGCATTCGGATCGGTGTTATCCGGTTTGGTGGATTGCACACGCCGCCACACGCATAGCATATCCGCCTGCATGCATCGTGAATAGGATCGTAGGATTGGATCGGATAATGGATCGCTAGATGCATTCGGTCGTTCGCCATTAACGAACTTGCGCCATTTTATTCCACACAAATCAGTCTGCAAAATTGGATAATGATGAGATATTTAAAAATAATGATTAATCCTATATTAATTAACCAAATGAGATAAGAAATCAAATATACACACATTTTGTTATTACACTTTAAATAAACTCCCACAGCTCGTATTCTGTATGTATGTACTTATGTATATACTAACAGATATACGGATAATTGTCAATCAAGTAATGCTTGCAGGTAGCTTTTAATCTTTCCAAAGATAAAGGGGTAATCAATTGCTAAATCCATAAACCTTTTGAAATATGCAAACGTAGTTTTTTCTTACAATTTTATTAATCAATCGGTTTACCTACACTCCCTTGCTACACTAACAATGAACCACCTAATTAAGAAATGAACGTTTAATTTTATTACAGTAAAATAGATTATGAAAATAGGAGCTTCCGTTAATTTAATCAATCATTGGCGTATTAAGCACCACATCTATATATATATATCATGAATTAATGCTAATATGAAAATTATTATTTAACGATTACAAAATAAGCACCACCTTCCTGTTTTACGTCTTAAATTACCTTTATTATAAACTTAAGATTAAAGTCACTGACCGCAACAGAGAAAAGTTGGAACTTGAACTTGTTCGAGAAATCATTCAACTATCGTACTATGTGCATATTTTTCAAATTATGAAATTACGAAAACTGGGTCAATTGTTTTACTTTTTTACAGGCAACAATTAAATCAACAAAAAGTTAACATCATTCCTTATTTCACAAAAACTAAAGTGTGATACCACCATTAAAGTATTAAACAGAGGTATTCAATGGTTAATTAAGTGTTAACCCTTTACCTTTACTTTACCCTACATTTACTAAGAGTTATCAATAAATTTTGTAATAAATGAACGAAGGAGAGCTTGTAACGAAAAGCACAAAGTGTATTGTTTGTCTATATAATCTTCAATGAATTCAGTTATTAAACCAGGATTCAAATCAATATTCAGATCTTCTTATAGGACACTTCTAACTTTCATTTTCAACACACACAGCAATTATTAAAATAAGCGTGAGTTCCAATTGGATAGCTTTATCCAACAATGCTATTTCCCATTTGATTCTCCGTTTCCCACAACTCGGACGGACATAATGTATGTACATATCAATATAAGCACAACGTTGTAGTAGTGTTGCAAAACGCACGCTGCATTCCTCACTGCACTTGTAATAACAATCAGAAGCGAAGCTTCCTCAATCTTTTTACAAAGAAGCGTAAAAGAAAAAAGGCCAAGCAAGCAGCCGAAGCAACCAAAGGCAAGACAGAAGAAATGAAAACCTAAACAAAAAGTAACAAAAATTAAGACTGGCCTAGCTGAGCTGGCTAACTTGGTTGTTGGGGTCGTGGTATTGGTTGTTGTTGTTGTCGTCGTCGTCGTCGTCATTGGCGGCTTCCGTTGAGAGTTAGAGTTGTGTTTTGTTGCTTGTACATACATACATACATACATATGTACATATCTATGTTTGAAGCTCTTGTTGTTGCTGTTTAAAAGAAACAAGTTGCCTCTGTGTTGCAAGCACAACAAATCAATGAGCAACAACAATCCCAAAAAAGCGTCGCGCGTACGTTTTAACTGAACTGAGATATATATACATATGTAGCTAAATAACTGCACCTCTCACACACAAACAAAGAAGGCATAAGCTGAAACACAAACACATACAGGGGAAGAGACAGAAACAACAACGACACCAAGAGGTATTCCCCCAAACCACACGAATGGCTGGCTGGCTGGTTATGGTTATGGCTGCCAATGCCGACGAGCCGATGTTGTTTCCATCACCTCCTCCTTCCGTACGTCTGCTACACCATACACACTTGCCACTCAATATGCCCGCCTCGCCGCTTCCTGCACTGCGCCGCACCATCACTCAGCAACAGCAACAGCAACAACGTTGCCGACGATGGCGAGTTGAGTTGCTCGTATCCCCCCGAACCAAATATGTTCCACATTCTTCCGTTTTTGCAATTTTTGTGTGTTTTCATTTTCGCTCTCGTTTTTTGTCTGCCCACCAACAACCAACACACTCGCTGTAGTTGTGTGTGTGTGTTTTTTTTATTTCTTGCTGTTTCGCGCGTTGTTCTTCTATTTATTGGCTTTTATTTTGGGCGAGCGTCGACGACTATTGCGACTATCGCATTATAACCATATTACTACTACCTTCTTCTTCAATCAACTTCCAACACCCCCGTAGATTAAAGTTTCCAGCAGTACCGTGAGGTCTACTGTTTATATGTTTCTCAACATTGTCATGCAGTCAGTTTTATTTAAAAAATTTTTTTCTGATCTGTCTACGTTGTCGTCATTCGTTTGTATCTCTATCTCTATCTTTATCTTGCATGTGTGCGCTCGCGTGTGTGTATTTGCAATTTTCATAGTCAATCTCCAACACTTGCCGTTGCCTTTGGCTCTTATGCTCGAGTTATTTCTTTTTGTTTTTTTTTCTTTTTCTTCTTTTCTGTGCCTATGGGCCACATTTGCATTGCGAGTGTATTGTGAGAGAGCGCCCTCTTTCTCGCGTGGAATCACTCTCTCTCTGTCTCTTTGTCTCTCTTTGTGTTTGTGTATGTGGTGTGTTATTATTCCGACATGCTTTACTTGTGTTTGTTCACGCGCGCGTGCCTCTCAAGTTCAAGCTCTCTCTCTCACTCGCCCGCTCCCTCTCTTTCACATTGGTGTTGCTGCGCTACTGTTGTTGTTTTTGCTCTCCCTCTATTTCTCAAAGAAAGTTTCGCGGGTTTGTTATTGTTTCGTTATTTCGTATTTGCCGCATTCGTTGGCGTCGGCATCGGCATCGGCCTCTGCCTACGCTAGTGGAGCGAAGCGGGTATTTTGGTAGGGAAGGGAAGAGGAGTATGAAAACGGGGGAATGGCGCGAGTGGAGCACGTTGACTTGTACGCATTGTCGTCGTCGCCGTCATTGTCAGTTTTTCCACTGTGCGGCGGCAGTTGGTTTGGCTTTTTTTTGTCTCTGCTTTCCGCTGCTGCTTCGAGATTCATTAAAGAAATATGCCACCTTATGGTGGAAAGACAGAAAGAAGAAACTAGTTGAAGAACCTGTTATATGGACGGACGACAGTCAGGCAAGGCAGGGCAGGCAACCAACCAACCAGTGTTGCCAACAAACTAACTATTGATTCACTCAACATTTAAAAATAGCTGAACAAATAAAACAATTCACTTTATTAATAGCCATACTAACTAACTACTAAACACAAGTCGAGTAACAAGTTTGCAGCCATTTGTTCAACTTATTTTCTACCATTTTCCTCCAATCCAAAAACAAAACATTGTTTTTGTGTCAACAGTTGTTTTTCCATACCCTGTTGCCGTTAACAGATGAAGAGTATATGTATGTATGTGACCCCCACATAACGGATATGCTTATTATATTTACATTTTTTTATGAATTCTATAGGCCGGTGCTGCCTATTTTAAAAGTCTCCAGTATTTAGTAGCAAATTTTCACTAATCTCTATCTTAGCATTCAGCTAAAAATAATAATTTAATATACCTATATGATCTAATGGCTTCCCTTAAAATCAAACCTTTGCCGAATTATTCATTGATGTCATTTTAAATTTACAGTTCATTTTGTTTAATTTTTCTTTTTTGCAGTCCAACAATCTTGGAAAATTTAATTATTTCTTAAACTAATACTGAGTAGAACCTAGTTTATATAGCATAAAGAAAAAAAAAAAGTGCTGCTTTCAGGGAATTTGCTTATGAATAATAACTGTTCATCGAAGAAACAGAAACAGAATTGTAGTTTTTATTTGATTGCAATAGAAAGTTAAAGATGTTGTTAATTTACAATCGTTTTATATAAAACAAACAAATTGCTATTATATCAAATAAATTATGTATTTAATTTCAAATATCAAAAAATTAAATTTCAATCACAGTCAAAAAAAAATATCTAAGTGAAAACACGCTTAGAATATGTATCAATTAAGATTTTGTGAGGAAGTCTTCAAAAAAATGTAGGCAGGCAGGCTGGTATTAAGAAATTGCTGTTTCAGTCACTCACGCAAGCACATACTACTAATAGACTCGAACAGAACCAACAAGTGTAAAGGGGGGTAGGTGGGTGATTGATCCATTTCATATTAAATATTATTAGAAATATTATTGACATTAGGATCGATCGTTGATTTGATAATTTCTGTCACTGACCTACATATGTATGTATGCATGTATGTACGTAGATTTAAACGGTGTTTTTTGTTTTATTGTGTGTATGCATATAATTTGCTACTATTACTTACCAAGGCATAAAAGTTTGTATGGCAATCCTCCAAACTTGCGCCGTTTGTCTGATGATTTTGATGCGTCATAGTTCTTGGCTTGTTTTATTTAAACAACAGCAGCACCTCATTTTCTCAAGTTTGTTTTTTTGGATTGATTTCGATTGCTTTGTGGTTGTTGTTGTTGTTGCAGTTTAAGTTGGCGCTATAGTTGTTGTTGTAGTTGATGATGCAGTTATAGTTGTAGTTGCTGCTTTTTGATTTACTAGTATTTTGCACATTTGTTGTTGATTTTCTTTTTCTTTTTGTGTTGTATATTTTTTTTATTGATTCATATAGACGACACACATATGCGCACACACACACAGATATATAGAGACGACGACGACGACGACGACGACAGAAGAAAGAAGAGGAGCAATTGTAGTAAAGGAGGGTTTTTAGGGGACGTGGAGGGCGGGAGGGGGAAAACAAACACACAGATACACAAATTGGGCTGATGCTTCTCTTCTTCTTCTTTCTCTTGTTGGTTTTGTTTTTATTTGTGGTGGTGTTGTTGTTGTTAGGTTTTTTTTTCCTTTCTTTCTTTCTTTATATTATAATTAAAATAAATTTTTGCTTTGGCAACAAAATACACTACGCACTGCAGCAGTTTTCATTTTGCTGTTGTTACTACAATAAAAAAAAGACAACAAAAAAATAATGAAGAAAAAACAATAATAATTTAGATTTCGAAATCGTTGTTGAGAGTCAGCCACCGCCGAGCCGAAATCGACAAGAGACACGGAGAGAGCGATGGAGTATGTGTGTGTAGTTAAAACAACGGCAAATTGCACTCACATACACACATACGTGGGGACATAGTAGAGGGAGAGCAGTATTTTTCTTATTGTTTTTTATTTGTTGCTGGCCGCTGGTTTTCTCACTCACACACACAATTACAAGGGTGGATCATTCATATGGTTCAGAGAGGGATAGAGAGCGAGCGAGTTTGAGAGAGAGGTATCGCGCACACATAGAAATTTTTTTTCCATTTTCAAGGCAGAGGCAGACGTGATGGCTAAAAAGAGCGAGACCAAGCGAGTCAAGCACACACACACAACATACATGCACGCACACACACAGACACCGACGCACAACGACGATGAAAGTCGTCGAGTTTTTCGTTAATCGTTGATGTAGACAAAAAATAAAATAGGTAGTTTTTTTCCTTTTTGCTTTTTTCTTTTATGTGGGGCTACAGTTTATTCAAATTGTTCATATGCAAACCCCATGCGGCTATCCACCTCCCCCTCACTAACACAGCGCTGCTGCTGCTTGTCGCCATTTGTGTTTGGTTCACTTTCCAGCATCTTCTTTTTATTCGGTATTTAGAATTTTCTTTTTTAATAAATATTTTTCAAAAACAATAAAAAAAAGACAAAAAACAATTTAAAAAAAAAACCAAAAAAACAAAAAAAGATGAGTAATGAAGTTTGTCCACACACACATGCAAATATACTCGCACATTCACAGACACACAGTTGAGGATTGATTTCGCTTTGCACTTTACACGGTCGCGAAAACTTTATGGTGGGGAGAAAAATCGAAAGAACGAACCCTTTTTTCTTTATTGTTGAAAGTGAATTAGTTTTTGCTATTGCGTATTTCTTAGATTTTAATTATTTATAATTTATTACTCAATGTATACGTATGTATGTGTATATACACTTTATTTCTTTTTTTCGCACAACACCGCACAGCACAAATGACGAGTCAGAAAATTTTAAACCGACTGTTTCTGCTGCTACTGCTGCTGCTGCTGGCTGGCTCTGGCAACGGGCACAGCCACACACAATGGAAATTTTGCTCGCCTAGCTTTGCTTTTGCTTGGGAACCAGCGAGTAACGAGAAAAAGAAGATTTGTCGGTTCACGAGAGCGCTAGCGAATAGCGGCTTTTGCTCTTTTTTGCCAACAGAGAAAAAGAGAACAAGCCAACAAGCAGAGGGAGTGAGTGGTGACTGAGCGACCAAACAAGTTTTAGATTGCTGTGTGCATGGCGGCGTCGGCGTCCACTATGCTCGTTCTCTCATACGCACTCGCTCTCTTTCTCTCCTGCTTGCATGCATCTCACATCTTGTATTGTTTAGGGATGGATGCAGCCAGATCGATTTTGAGACCCCAACCGATGTTTCAATTTAACATTTAAACATGCAGTTTTTTCGATGATTTTTGCAATTATTTAAAAAATTTGAAATGAAATACTAAAAACAAAAAAAATCATAATTTATGCACTATACAACACTGCAGACACACAACAGAGACAGAGAGGTAAAATTCCTCTCACAACAGCAGCAGCAACCACTTTCGTAGGTTTTCTTTCGCCCCATTCCGTTCCCATTTTCTCTGTAGTAATGTTCATTTATACATACAAACACATTGTATGTGTGATTGTGTGTGAGATTTTGATTTTTTTATGTACTCAAAATAGCCGTTCAATAGATCTAGATTGTTTCCCTTTATTGCAGCCACTTTCCTTTTGTTCTTATTTCTTATTCTAGCTCCTTTCTCTTTAGCTCTCCCTCGAGTCTTTAGACACACATTCATACTTCTGTATGTGCACACACACACCGTCAACCGTCAATTTCAGCGGAAATATTTAAACGCTCGATTTGAACCACTAATTTCATTTCGTTTGTTTTGATTAGGAATTCATTTTTGTTTGTATCAGGATTTTCACACACTTTTGCAACAATTTTTGTAACTCGCATTTGAGTTCCCTACTCAGTGTGACCGAACGCGTTAAGCGGCAACATACTGACTGGGTTAAGGAAAATACTGGGAATGTTGACGGTCCAATTTAATAAAAGGCATACTGTGGGGCAAAGACTATACATATTGGACAAATATTAAAAGTACAAAAGCGCATAAAATATACATATGTATATAATAAGTTATAATGAAAAATATGTACATATAAAGAAAATCACATAAAAAGTGCAAAAACAAAATATTTTGATCACAACTAATAAAGATACAAATATTTGAATCAAATTTAAACTATTTTCATGTAACTGCTTTATAAATTCATACTTATTTCAATTTAATACATTGTTGAAAAACTTATTGACAGAACAAGAATTATTTTCTAATAAACTACTGTTGCCGAGTTTGGCTCAAGTATCTTATGTATATATACATATGTACATATAGCTGGCTAAAGAACGATACTACTTAAACGAACGATTTATTATTGTTAAACAGCAAGCAACAAAAAAGAAGCGAAGAGTAAAATTTTGCTTTTTGGACTTCGACAACGTCAGTTATTTTTAGTATGTTTAACAGACGTTCCAGTCCCTCTGTTTACGGAAAATTTTTCTTTTCAATGTAAATGAAATGTTAACTAAATATTTTAATGCACCTAACTAGGTAACGATATGGAAAAACAAAAATGCATAAAGGCTTTATGTAATTAAATCATTTTTAATACATACACGCATAATGTACATTTCTTCTGTATGCTGCCGATTGCAGCGGCAAACATTTAAATTTATTGCCCAGGGCTTCAAATCATTAATGGCGAACGCTAATAATTTGTATGTTGTCCAGCCCTGTTAGAAAACCTGTTATGGCAACTCGAAATTCCATGTTAAAGCGTGGGGCAATAAAAATAAACAAAACGGCGGCTCCACTGCAAACAATTGGAAAAGTGGGCCGCCTCCAAGGGAAGAAGCAGCAGCAGCAACAACAACAACGGCAGCAGCAACCGCATCGGCAACAAGACAGGTGAAGGTGAGAGCAGTGGCGTCGAACATCAGCAACAGCGACGTTGACGTTCAAATTGGAGCTTTGAGATTTCACTTTTCGACAAGGCAACCGACGGAGCAGTTCAACCAAGCGGAGCCAAGCCAAGATTAACAAATTTTTCATTTCGATATATACATACACACCCATTCATTTTGTAATTATAAAGCCAAACCGATAGAAAGGAGAAAAATGTATAGGATTATGCAACAATTGACCCAAAGGATGCCCCATGGCGAGAGTCTGAGCCTGGCTCGCAAGCAATTTCAAGCTCTGGCGGCGCCTGCGCTGAAAACTTTCACTTTGCAGCAACAGCAACAACAACAACATCGTTGGACGGCAACGTCAACCATTAGCAGCAGACAGCAACAGCAACAGGTGACAACGCCACCGCCTCGACACGATTGGAATAGGGCTGTAAGTGAGGCCGAACGCATTGTGGGCTATCCGACATCATTTTTAAGTCTACGCTGGCTCCTTAGCGATGAGATCGCCAATGTGGCTCTGCATTTGCGCAAACTGGTGGGCAGTGCCCATCCTCTAATGAAGACGGCAAAGTAAGTAAAAATTTTAAATCAAAAAAAAAAAAATCTTTTTTATGTTAGTGCAAGTCCATGATAAAATATTTTGAATCTCTTTAGGCATCTCCTTTACAATGGCAAGAATACGATGCAGGCGTGGGGTTTGATTGTGCTACTGGTGTCTAAGGCAGCAGGTCATGCAGCCAGTATACCTGATGTGGAGCAGGACAAAAGTGCTGGTGTCTTGCATTCTCAGCGTGCTTTGGCCGAGGTCACTGAAATGATTCGCATATCCCATCTGGTCCATAATGTAAGCTTATCTTTTGTATTGATGACCTCAATGATGATTTATCGATTTTGCTTTTGATATTTTAGAGCGTAGTTAATCTACAGGCCAGCACTGAAGCTGGCCAGGATGTGGCCACATATGATGATATGTCATTTGGTAATAAAATTGGACTGCTCACTGGTGACTACCTATTAGGTCATTCCAGTGCCGAGTTGGCCAATTTGCGTAATCAGGAAGTGGTCGAACTTATCTCATCGGCTGTTCGTGATTTTTCTGAATCAGAATTTATTGGAGAACGCGATGAGCAGAATAATCCGTTGCCGTATAAACCGGGAACATTCCAGCGACCCTCATTAAATGTGGGCGTTGATTTTAATGAGCATGATGTCATGACTCCCATGCCAATTGCCCAAGTTTTGGGCAATCCCGAACAGGAATGGGAATGCCGTAACATTTTGAATGCCGGTAGCCTCCTAGGAAAATCCTGTCAAGCATCACTTAAACTGGCTGGCCAGAGCGAAGAGCTGCAACGTCATGCATATCGATTCGGCAAGCATTTAGCTCTGGCATGGCAGGCATGTCTGGATGCTGAACCCTTCCAGTGTTCCACATTGCCTTTAGATGCTACATTCAGTTTAGTCAGTGCTCCAGTGTTATTCCATCTAGAGCATGATCCCAGCTTGTATGCGGAATTGGAGAAGGGCAAACAGTCGGTGGAGAATATTGATTACGATCAGATCCATAGGGCTATACTGGCTGGTCCTGCCCTGGCCAAAACCAAGGAGCTACAAACGAAACACACAGCAGCTGCTCTTGCAGTCCTTCAGCATTTTCCAGCCACAGATGCTCGTCAGGCATTGGAGAATATCATTCTAGCCATGCAGGATCTGTGATGGCCGGATCGAGTCAATGAGGGGAATTGGGATTTAGGCTAGACTTGTTTTTTAGAAATAAATTAAGATTGTTAAAAAAAAAACAAAAAAAAAGGATTTCTTAGAATAATCAGAAAGCGAATAGAGATTAAAAACATTTCCAAGCGGAAAAATTATAAAGACAAATTGCTCAACCATCGATTCGATTACTTCCGTTTTTGTAAATGGTTATCAAAAATAAAAGCTTTTATAGTTATATTTTCTAACTTTATCTGTAAATATTAATTGGGAGTTAATTCCTATACACTGTTTATTCAATTTATTGTCGTTATGTACATTTGAGAGGACGGTTTCAATTAAACACTACTTGTTGATATGAATTATCTTGAGGTAATCTTCATCAGCACCAATTGCGGACAGCGCTCATATTCAAAATATTGTGGAAAGTCCAGTGGCAGATGCTCTATTATCCAAGGCTTTGATTTTGTCTGTCCGACAAAATGCTCATACATAGGTGCCACGGAATCACAATCGGCAAATGTGAATACGTACCGCTTCTCCAGGGCCACATAGAAGGTCTTTTTTCTGTCTTTTTTTAGCGTCTCATCGATGACCCGTATAAAAGCATCGGTTAATGTGTCATCATAAATCACATCGGCCGCCAAAATGACATCACTGGCATCAATGGCCTTGAGTAGCTGCTCAGATTGCTTCTCCTTGGGTGTGAGAAAATTAAATTCCATTACTTTCACTTGACCTTGACCATTGATGAGTTTTATATTCCTCTGCACGTTGCCCCTTATCAGCTGTAGAATACATCCCAAATCAACATCTGTACAGTAAACTTGGCCGACATTGTGTATGGCAGCTGCAATGCTTGTGAGCCCAACTCCAGCTCCCAGCTCCATTATGGTCTTGTTGGCCATTGCTTCCCGCTGATAGAAGAGGTAATCCGCCAAAAGTAAGGCACCACGCCACACTTGCAGGCCCACTAGTTTCAGTTCTGTTGCCTCGGAATGTTCAAGTTCAATGATGCCTCGCTGCGGGCGCGATACATCAAGATCGCCATCCTTGTCGATGCTAATCTTTTTCTGTTCTTCTCCATCATCGGGATAACGGAAGCGAAATTTTGACACCACTTTCTGCCCATCGTCCGTGCGAATCGGTTGATAGTTGGTCTCACTGTAAATCTCCGAGCTGACCGTGTACATTATAGGAAAGTTATATCATTATGAGATATGTACAATATGTCTAAGATATATATGCGGGTCTCTCTCTTGAGGGCCCTGGCCCCTGGACCCTGGGCACCAAGTGTGGCCATCTTAACAAAATTTGAATTTTGTTCCGTTGGGATAGAACGAACACAGTGGTTTGTATGAGTGAAACTATTAATTTTTTATATCAATTGTAAAAATAAGCTATTGAAATTATCCGTTTCAATAGGGCGTTTTGAATATATTAATATGTATATATATTTTAAACTACTATAACCCCTTAGTTAGCTATTAAACTAAAATAAATATATTCCTGCAACAATTCTTCTAGTGAGATGGCACCACAGTGCAATGGCAACAAGTTTAGTGTTGAGCACAGCTGATTGCACACGTATCTCGCTTTGCAACACTAGATTTAAAGCGTGCATCTGTCTGGCAAACAATGGACGTCGAAGATGAGGATGATCCTATTGTTGAGGAGGTAAGTTGTCTTTAAGGCGAATTGGATAAAACGGGACTCAAAAGACTGGTCAAATCGTCCACAGATACCGGTGTTCCTGTCAAAAAATTTGCAGGGAAACCTCTACCTTTTCCAATATCCGACCAAGACTGAATTGTCTAATCATGACGAAGCAGTGGTGGTCAATTGCTGTGTAAAACCCTTCACCCAGGAGGTAAAGGTAGACTTTGGCTTAAACACCGATTCCAAACACTACGACAGCTTTAAGGCTGAACAATTTGCGGTGGCCGCCGATGGAAAGAACACCTACGGTATGCCTACAAAGACAGGTGAAAGACCCACATATAAGCGTGGCATAATGGATAAACAGGCTTTTACTAGCACTCGCTCCCTTACGGATATTTCTAAATACATTGTGGGCATATATGCGGACAAGGAGGTACATTTGTCGCCACTAACAAGCATTGTCCAGTTGCGACCTGCTCTAAACCATTTCGACAAAGACGACAAACGTCGCAAGGCCGAGCAAAAGGCCCAGAATGACGATGTGGATGAAGAGGAGGTTTTACAACAAGTGACAGTAAAATTTACTCGTGGTCCTGGGGCAGCTGCTTCCAAAAAGACCAAGCAACCGGGTGGTGGCACCTACAATAGTTTCGTTCAGCGCATCATGGATGAGCCTTGGTGTGAAGCATTCTGGCATGCACGGAACACACCTACAGCGGAAATCGAGCGTCAGAAGTTGTATGCCACTAATCATCAAGCAAATCAATCGTTGGCTCTCAATGCCGTTGATTACTTAAGGAAACTATTGCCGCATGATGAGCAAGTGCAGCAGGTGAATATGGCAATGTCGGCACAGCCAGTTTATAATAAGGCTATGCTCAAAACTATGCCATTGCTGGAGCAATTGCGTGTCCTGCTTAAAGATGCTCGCATGTTGTCATTCAGTGATTTGATGAAGGTTCTCACTGATCATGTGGATCCTCAGGTGACAGCCGATAAGGTTCTGGCCCTGTTACCGCAAGTGGGTATACTACTTCATGGTAATTGGGTGCCAAGATCGGAAATCGTCTATCCCGAGAAAATGCTGTCTCATGCGAACGGGGCAACTGCCGAGCAAATGATACGAGCTCGAGATTATATAGTAAGTCAGTGATAAATTCCAATGAATCGATATGAATAATTTCCATTATGTTTCCCTCCCCTCATTTAGCTCTTTCGATTCTCTCGAACAGCTTGCCTATATCGTACTCAGGTAATGGCTGCTGTTCAACTCCCTTCAGCGGAAACTCTGGAAGTTCTACGCACTGTGGCTCGGGTGAATTCAACAAAACGATGGGAACTGCTTTTGCCACCCGATAAAGAGTTTGAGCAGAAGCATCCAGATTTGGTACAGCGCCAGGAATTGCATTGGCGAGCCTCTGAGCAGTTACACAATGAAATGGACTGGGCAAAGGAGACAAAACGTGTACGTAAACGTTCTACACGCAAAAGTGAATCCCAATGCACAACAATGCTACCGCCTACACTAAATCCCAGCTTCTTAGCCGATGCGTAGCATATAGTTAGAATATATATATATATATAAATAAATAAAAAATCCAAATGATTTATTTTGTAAGATATTTTGTTATTGTTGTAATCAAATCATTTCGATTGATCTTTGTCACATGGTAAATAACTGCTCCAGTTTGTTGCTTCAGTTGCTCTACCAAGGGTAAAAGTTGTCGACTCTGCTGTGGTATAATGGCCACCATGGGCACTTGCTTCTGGATAAGATCCTTGATTGCGGACTCAAATAGTTTGCTACATAATTCCATTTTGCCCACTTCATCGATAATCCATAGGAATGTCGGCGTCTCCTTGCTGTTAATAGCAAGCAGCGGCAAAGTTAGATTTTCAAATTCTTTTACATAGACAAAATATTTTCCAACTTTGGGACAGTGTGACTTGTCCATTGGTGGCTTCTCCCGTGCCAGTATGCCGCGCTGTCCCTTCATGGTGACTACATCGAAGCCTATGCGCTGACCCTCGACACGTACTTCTTCTGTGTAAAATCCTTGCAGTTTACTTTTCCCGGAAAGATTTTCACAGATTTTGCGCAACAATGTGGTCTTTCCCACACCTGGATGGAAAACAAATTGTTTATAAGTTAATGAGGTAGACATCCTGTATTTGGTTATACCTGGTGGTCCTGTGATTAGAAGAATTCTATTGGAATTTGCCATCAAAAAGAATCAGTCTGTCTATATTCAAATGGATGAGGCGTCAGCTGTTTGTGTCCATGCACAGTGGTATGCACAATAATATTACGTGGCCAAAATGATTGATTTCCAATAGGAAATCTGTATATGTATAAGGAAATTCTATTTAGGAAATTCGGAATATTAAAGAATAGAAAATCAAATACATTTTATTTGTATAATATATTTGGATCTAAGGCTACCATATAAACTATGGTACATAATATAGTTTCCTTTTGGAAGGAGTTCAATTCTACAAAGATAAGGCCAAAACATTCAGTACTTAAATAAATATTGGTATTAAAATAGCTTTATCATTAAGACTATCGAATAGAATCGAAAATTGATTGATTATAAAGATAATTTAACTTGTCACATATGATATTAATATTTGACCGTGATGGTAAGAAGACTTGTTCCACTATAACTTATGGTATGATTGATTCTTAACAAATATTTCATGATACATATTTAATAAAAACTTGTGATTAATTTTATAATATCTTCCTCTGCAAGGGTATATACATATATAGAAAAGGCTAATTAAGCCGACTGTTCGAAAATTAGATTGAAAGACACAGAAAGATACGCACTTATACAAATGTATGCCGTCTCACTCATTCTCATGCCGACTATCTCTGTCATTTTTGATTTGAAATCCTTAAATTTTAGGATTCTCTGACAGGTGTACACAAACAGATATAGAAAGAAATATTTGTTTTACAATTTTTTGTCATTATTATTATACAATTAATAATATAATTACATATATGAATGAAATTGTATATATAATGAAAGACAAGTTTTGATATTACTGGACGTCTTACGGCATATATGTTTATTGTTTGAAATGTATATAAAAATATATTGATTAATAGAAAATTATGAATTAATTAAATTCGATTCACTTGTGTCAGTAATCGAATATATGGAATAACTCTTATAATAATAATTATAACTATTAGATTACATTTTGCATGTATATTAACAATCTTCCATAACATCGGCGTTTTCTTTATTTATTGATACATATATGTATATATATATATATGGGAGATACAGAATGTTAGACAGTCATTAATTGTTTTCGATTTTGGCTAGAAATTTATATATGTATACTAAACCACTCTGTACAAGGACTGCAACAGTTATAATTTAAATTTAACAAAAAAAAAAAGAATTAATAAAAATTGGAGTTCACATAAAGGTGCTGTAGCACAGACACACACCCCTACATATACACTTGCATACAGACACATACCACATACACACGCATATACAAACACATTCACAAACATACATACATACATAGATATATAGATAGCTTATGGAACAGTTTTGCCATATTTCAATTCCAATTCATATTTAACCAAACGCTCTTTTTGCTCTAAATCTAATTTCTTTAGTTCATACTCTTGTCGACTTCTTTCACGATCGAATTCAAATTTTTTCTCCTCAAGCTCCAGTCTTTTGACTTCCATTTGAAGTTTTTGATGTTCGAGCTCTTTGGACCAGTTCAGCTCCTCCCGTTTCAATTGCAAATACTCTTGACGATATAGAAAGAAATCGGGCGTTAGTTCCGCATCGTTTTTTTGATTAATTTTCGGTTTCTGTTCAAATTCGGAACGCGTTGAGGTGTCTGGCGTATGGGAAGGCCACTGATGGGAACCATTATAATATTCTTGTGTGTCTTCTTCCAATTCAACTTGGGCCATATTGACCACATCAACTTCATCGTGAAAGTCCATTTTTGCTCTGGGTTTCGGCCTTTTGCCATTTCTTTCCGGTTCATCAATAACCAAGTCGTTGTGCCATCGTCGAATGTGACTGGTTAGATTTGAGCCATGATTGCCCTATTTGTTTGCATATGAGAAAACCGTTAGAGATTAAATCGAAAACAAAAACAAAGTATTTAAGGCTTCTATTTACCATAATATGATGACCACATTTTCTATTATCCTTTTCGACTAGACAAGTGCTTATATTTAGTTGAGAGTCGAATGTAAAATATTTCCGGTATACGTTTGACTTTGGTCTAGGCATTTTTTTACTTTAGTGCCACTTAAAATTAATTAATTTTCTTATAAATAAGATAAATTAATTAAGAAAATCCAACAGCGTAGCGTCCAACACAGTTATCGAGCTCTGTTTAGTGTTGCACAATGTTATCAAGAGTTTGGCACATCGTTTATACGGTGCGAAAAGAACACAACAAGAACAAGAAATGCACTTTCGTGAGTCAATACCAGTTGCTTGTGAACATATGGGCTTAATCTCAATTTGCGCGTAAAGTTTTTGACTTTTTTATTTGAATTTGGGGGGGATATGATTTAGATATAGTAATTTACTCAGAATATATAAGTTAGAAAAATATATGTGAATATTTTGTTAATTGGGATCCGTAAATAAATCTGAAAAGATATATACTTTTTCTATTAAATACATTGCCATTTGCCAAATTATTTTTTGAATTTAACAAGGTCTTTAAAATATCGCACATTAATTGAGATGAAAATAACTTCAATTTAAATATTGTTAATATACGGTTCACGTGATGATCTTGTCGATCTGGAAATTAGATATAAATCCACTTTTTTAAGGCATAGTAAGTTGATTTTGCATATTCATCTGCAATAATATATAATTTTCTTTTCTGTCGACTTCTGCACAATTTTGCAGTTGCAATTTATATTTTATCTTGCAGTTTAGTCATTTAGAGTTTACCGGAAAGTGCTGGTTATCGGTTATCGAGGTCAGTTCGCTTCGCTTATTGGAATAAAAGGTACGAACCTTGAATACGCCTTTGGTGAGGAAACTTGAATTCGCCGCACTTATTTGAGTATATTCTTGTGTGTACTGACTTAGTATTGAAATTGAATCTACGCAACACTGGGTCAGTATTCCTATCGATGTTGAAAGTTGTAGACGCGTGTCGCGCGTGGAAATAAAAACTGAAAAACTTTAACAAAGTAACGAAAACGAAGTGCAGTCAAGATCAGTTCTTTGCATACAAATTGTTTGCGCGCCCTTTGGCTGAATTATTAGGCATCATATTAATCATTTCATTCATATAAATATATGTATATTTTTTTTGATCATTTTGTTTATTGTTTCTAAATAAGTGTTGAGAGGCTCTGCAAGTTTCCAGCTCCTCATTTGCAGTGCAGCACACTGTTACAGTGCGAGTGCGTGGCCGCGGCGGCGTGTGGAGTCTGCTTGCCTGTGCTTGTGTGTGTCTCTGTCTGTATATGTGTGTGTGTGTGTGTAGCTTCTGAAGAATATGCTGCTGCATTTTGGCAAAGTCGTGTAAAAAGTTTAAAAAAAAATTTAAACAAAAAAAAAAAAAAAAAAAATATTAAACCGAGTCCAAAAAAAAATAAAAGAAAACAAAAGCAAATATGTCGGAAATATCACCAGAATCCGACCTGTTGCATCAAAGAACTCAATCTCTGCTTATGGCCAGTTCCATGTTGATGGTGGATACGGGTGCTGTGGGTGGAGCAATAACAACAACAACAACTGGTGGATCAGCACAAATGAAAATCAATGTCGAGGATTTGCTAAGAGAGAACAATGGCCTCCATTCAAAGATCAAAGAATTGACCATGGAACGGGATCGTCTGCTTTGTGAAGTTTCCAATTTGCGTTTGGAATTGGACATGTCGGAGTTGAAGCGTCTGCCCTTGGATTGCTTGGATGGCTTTGAAGGGTGAGTGAACAAGTCCTTATTATTCTGTTGATATCCTTCTCAATGAAGGCAGCGTGGTGTAAAAAGGGGGAGAATGGTGAGAGGGGGGAAGGGGGGGTGGATTGATTGAGTCAACCTGGTTGAGTCAAAAGGGGCCCAGGCAGCTGCAGGCTAAATACATACTACATAAGTCGTCTGGTTTTCTTGTTTTTTTTTTGTTTTATTCACATATTTTTTTGCAACCCCTTTTTATTGGTGTTGTTGTTGTTATTGTTGTTGTTGCCGGCTACCTGTACATTTACCTGGGAATAATCGACACACTGTCGTCCAAAATATAATATATATCATGCTCCCTTCAGATCGCCAAACAGAGAGACAGAGAAAGAGAGAGAGAGAGAGAGTGGCTCTTATCTTTGATTTTTTCTCTCTTTCTTTAAGTTTTTTTCTCCTTTTTTTTTGCAATTTTTTTCTGACTCATTTTCATCCCACCCATTAGACCCCGTCAGCGTACTATATAGCCTTATCGATATTTGTTATATGTATGTACATATATATGTTTAACTTTTGTTACTATTTGTATTGGGTTTTCATTTTTTATCAATTTTTTTTTTTTACCTTGCTGATAATATGCATATATATATATACATACATACATACATACATACATATAGAAATCCCATACAATTCTTTTGCTTATTTTTTGGTCTTGCGATAAGAAAACGAAATGAAAATAATACGGAAATTCAATGTTAAGTACGAGTACGAGTAGCGAGCGATAGACAAATGTTTTGTATTCGAGTAGTATAAATACATACATACATGAGTAGCACATACATACATACATACATACATACTTAGTACTACATACATACATATTTAGTACTAGTAACTTGCATGAACTTGGTTAAAAACACGAAATCCAAAAAACAAATAAGCAAAAATCCGCATTGAATGATTGATAAAAATTAATATTTACATATATCGAGATATTGTGCCACACAAAGGCATTTGCCTATGATATCTAAGTACATACAAGTGTAGGAAAAAAAAACAAAAGAATTAACTAAAAGAACTGCCGTGCCCAGAGTTCGTATACCCCCTTGCAGATTGCCACACTTTGTCTCAACTATATACATACATATATTTTCCATTAATTTAAAATTTAAATTACAATAATATTAAATTTTGTTGATAAACATAACAATGTCAAAATATATATGCATTGAATTGAATTTCTTCGTTTTTAGTTATATATAAAAATAAAAAAATTAAAATCAATGTTTAACTTGAAAAAATTTTTAATTTATAATTTTCTAAATAACACTGTAACCATTAAAAAATATAATTAAGAATTTATTGCTTTTGAAATAAGAAATATTTAGAAAGTAAACTAAGGCAACGCTATGTCAAAATATTTATGCCGACCAGTGTACATACATACATACATACATACATATACATATGTATATATATTTATTATTATTATAAGTATAGGATATAGTTATAAACTATCAATCTAACTATATTTTAAGGACTTCGGCTTAGACGAAAACTACATCCATACACTAAAGCCTGGGGGATACGAACCCGGATCCTCGTTGTTCAGTTGTCCATTATATAGATATAACACTGAGTACATATGTGTTTAATAGATAGAACTTAAAACCGTGACAAAAATACCGAAATTTTGGCAATAAAGTCATTGAAAGTGCAGTGCACGAAATAAGCTGTGACATAGAAAAAGCCACCGATGGTCATTTTTTTTAGTTGTAATCGTTATTTTACAAGTTAGAAAAAAAAAGAAGTGCGTAAATATATTATAAATGACTACTAAATAAAACTGCATTTAAATTTTTTTTTGATATCTTCAATAGTTTAGGGGGTAGACGCTCTTAAAGTTTTATTGTACCGCTGCACGAAATAAGCTGTGAGCCACTGTATATAATTTACCGGAAACATTAAGAAATATCTATGTACATATATATTTAATGTCCGTAACTTAAGAAAAAAAAGTTTTCGAAATAAAAAATTGTTTTTCCTACGATCGCAACTATAGCATATAGTGGAACGATTCTATTGAAACTTATCACAGATTTTTCAATATATGTATGTACAGTGGCTCACAGCTTATTCGACCCATCTCAAATTATACCAGTAAAATTTTCAAAAACAAAATTTAAATGTAAAAGTTTTCGTTTCGTTAATGCTTAAACTTAAAGAAATCAACCTCATTTATTATATATAATATATCTAAATTGTAAGATTTAAGTATATATATTAAACATACAAATACCAAATTTCGTTTCACTAGTTTGAGCAACAAATAACTTTTTTTAAACCGATTGTTCCTATGGCAGCTCTATGATATAGACAACCGATTCTGTTAAAACTTAGTTAAGAGCTATATTAAACTAATAAATATTAAAAATTCGTTAAGAAAAACAACAAAGTTATTGAGATTAAGCCTTATTCACGATTGATAGATCCTATGGTCGTCCGATCGGAATGATTCCGATATATACATACAATGGCTATATCAAAACGAAATCTATGCTGAAACGAAATCTTCTGCTCTGTAGCTGTTGATCATGCTGATCAAGAATATATATATTGTATACATATATCCGGTGCATTGCAAACTTTTCATCAAAATTAATATACCCTCTACAAGGGTATACAAATAGTAAAGAACAAAAGAAACAAACAACAACATCAACAAGAAAAAAGAGAAAACAAATAAAATTTACCGTAAGCAAAGTAATAGCATCGATATAAAGATACCCTAGAGAATGTAGAATATATACTCGTATATACATATATAAACATATATCTGTACATATATGTCATATGTATATACCTATACATATACATATGTATATATTAGAGTTCTTCGTGAATATCTTCTAAATTTGCTTTAATTGAATATATATTCATTTATATGGAAAATTAGGTTAATTAAAACTCAAGGCAAGTTTGCAAAAATAGAACCGATTACTAGAAATATTCGAATATATTTGTATTTGAATATAATGAAAATAAAATACAATAATTATTCGTATATATTTAGTAGGCAATAACTTTAATGTTCATTTAAAATGATTACGAATGAATAAATTAGAAAAATTAAATCGAAAAATTAATTATAGTTTTGTATACATTGAGGCGGAGTTTAAATATATAGCCAATCCACTTGATAATTTATCGAAATATACATATAAAGAAATTCATTCAAATTTATTTATCGATAATCCAATTTATTCAAATTTATTTTAATATGTATTTACATATACATAATTAAATTTATACAAATCTGAAAATCTGAAATATGTATAGTGGAAATTATATATGCATATGTTAATTTAAAAAGAATACTAAATTCTATATATTTATATACATAAATATATGCATATAGTATATATATACATACATATAAACATATAATGTATTTAAATATTATTCCATCTCTTAATTCATTTCTCTTTTTTTTTTTTATACAGGGTGTAAAAATTAAAATATATATAGTATATATATGTACATACATACATATGTAGATTTCTGTATGTATGTATACATATACATATATACATACATATGTACATATATGTACATATGTATTCATTTCTTTTTGGTTAATTCTTATATTTTGCATACGGCGGTCATGCCCAGTGAAAACCCTCATTTATGTGCAAAAAAAAAATAAATAAATAAATAAATATAAGCGCAGTTATTTCTTACCGTTTCTTTTCGCCGCTGATCTCTGTGCTGGCGGTTTGGTTTAGTGGTTGGATGGCCTCTAGAAGTTGTTGCCACGGAAGGGGGCAGAGAAGGTGGAGGCCAGAAGTCTTGCGCTCTGTCGTGTGGGGGGGGGCTCTTTAAAATTTTTTGCGCTGCTCACCTTCGGCCAGCATTAAGCCAAAACGCACACACACACACACACTCTCTTACACACCGAAGCACACACGCACCAACCACATACTTAACCCATCATAACAATGGCAGAATAAGGAAAAAAAAAGTGATTAAGATCAACACCGATTTGGTTATACACTATGTACATACATAGATAGAATAGATCAGGATAAGACATATAAACTAAATCAGAAACTAATGATCATATTCAATGAATCTACATATGTATATACATATGTATATATAATTGGTTAAACTAAATAAGTCCACCCAATTTCAAATCTATTTTTTCACGCCAGATTGAGGGTATATTTTTCTCATGCATATATGTATATATATACATACATACATATGTATATACATAAATTAAGAAGAACTACAAATAAAGATGGGATTTTCAACGAACATGATACCCTAATACAATAATATTAAATATTGTGTTACTATCAATATAGAAATGTGTTTCTACATATGTATGTACATATATGATTTTTCTTATTCTTATTTTTGAATCCTATATTTTTCTATATTATCACTTACTATATAGAAATTTTTTTGATTAAAAAAAAAACGATGCTTATAAACGTATAGTCAGCAAAACATTTATTCGGACACCCATATGATTCAACTTTAATCATTAATAACTGCAAAAGTATTTAACTTAAACAAAAAATGTTTATTTCATTATGAAGATCCATGTTACTAAAACTTATTTTTAACATATAACAAACAAACAAAAAACTTCTTTGGCATTGGAAAAAAACTTAAAACAATCAAAAAGGCCACTTTCATTCGGACGATTTGCACTTTGTACGAAAAAAAACTTATTTTCACCAATTTTTTAAGCTTTTAGTATTTGGTGGCACCGCCCTTAGCTTCAATAACAGCTTGCAGACGTCGGTGCATACTTTTGACCAAATTATTGGTTTCATTAGGACTAATTTTCTCCCATTCCGTCATCAGAGCCTGTTTAAGAGTTTCCTTAGAGGAAATTTTATGCTTTCGAATTTTTCTTTCCAGCAAATCACAAATGTGCTCTATGGGGTTCAGATCTGGTGATTGTGGTGGCGTTTTCAACTGCTTACAATGATACAACAGCCATTCTTGTACCAAAAACGATGAGTGTTTGGGGTCGTTGTCTTGTTGAAACAAGAACTTCTTCGGATCAAGGCCCAATTTTGAGAAACTCGACATTAAATTATCCCTTAAAATATCCTTGTATGTATGTACATACAAATATATGTTTAATTTATTTTATTAATGCTGCATTTTAGATGAAAAATGTTTTTAATCTAATTTAAAACAATTTTTTTTTTTTTCGGCAATTTTCGTAACGTCACGACGCCAGAATTTAAAGTCGAATAAAAAAATAAGAAAAAACTTAATTGTAATTTGGGATACTGAAAACAAAACATAAAAAAAGATTTATACAAATAATTCTACCTAATTCGCAGAATTTCGACATTTTGTCATTGAAAGTCGAAAACCACGCCAGACCATATATTGGGCTACATCGAGAAATCCTTACATCCGACCTATGTATATATGCCACCTACATATATAGTATAGGTTTATCTCCAATGGATCAATAATTGAACTGTGATCAGTATTATATTTCGATCAGGATCAAGGTATTAATAGTTCGATCAGATTTCTTAACAATAATTTTATAAGTCAATTTTAAGAATTTGCATATTTTATATATACGATAAATGTATGTATATATATATATAACAAAGATCATCTGCAAGATATCGAAAAATCTAAATGAATCTATTAACTAAATTGAAATCTATGAATTCAAAATATGTATTTATGTATGTATATGTATTAATATACAATTATATAACAATATATACATACATATAACAACAACAACAACAACAGATAATATTTACCTAGTTATAGTTATTTACATATCTCATCGATCACGATAATGTTGTGATTGATTGATAAGAGATAGATATATAATCAAAAAAAAAACTCTATAAACTTTTGGTACTTTTCCAACTGTATTAGTTAGTTTATATATATATAAGTATAACTATTTTGATTAAGTTCTTAAAGAATTATAGAATGCATAACGAACCGAACGGAAGTCTATGTTAATAGTAGTAACTAAAAATATATATCATTCCCTTTATGTCAGAGAGAAAATAAGTAAATATTTTGGCTATATAATCAATATTATTCCAAAATCGGAATATCTCAAATAAATGCCAAATATTGTTAGTTTCATACTTTTTGTATTAGAATTAGATATTGTATTTATCCAGATGAAAGGATCTCTGTTTCTAAACACAATATATAGAATCTTGATCAGCATAAAGAGATGAGTTTATATAAAAACAAAAATTAGAGTAACTCCTTGTTATTTTTCTATATAGAGGATATTAACCGATTAATTAATTAAAATTTCCATCAAGTTGGTATACTCGTACATATATACATATGTATATAGAAATATTTTTTTGTAGAATTCAGCAAAATCGTTTAAGAATATCACTAGGAATAATCGGTCTAAAAATTTGTTTAAAAATTTTTTTCCTCAAGTCAGGGACATTTTATTATATGTATATGTGCATATAGATACGTATAATGATTATATATATATATATATATATATTCGCAAGGGTATACGATATTCCTTATAGTTAAAGCTAGTCGGAACTTTTAGCTTTTTATACCCTTGCAGTGGGTATATTAATTTTGGTGAGAAGCTTGCAACGCACAGAAGGAAGCATCTCCGACTATATTAAGTATATATATTCTGGATCAGCATGAATAGTCGAGTCGATATGACCATGTCCGTCTGTCCGTCTGTCCGTCTGTCTGGATCAACAGCTTCTTTTCAACATAGGCTCCTTTTTGCTGCAGGCATTGTATATCTCGGAATCATCCCGATGGGACGACTATATCATATAGCTCCCATAGGAACGATCGGTCATGATGCGTCGAAATAATAATAAGTTTTATCAGAATCGGTTGACTATATCATATAGCTGCTATAGGAACAATCGGTCCAAAAAAAAAATTTTGTTTGAAAAATTTTTTTTTCGCTAGCTTAAAATTTTGAACTTATAAATTTGTTATGCATGTATAATTTTCCATAATGCTTCTGGTGAATTATATAGAGAAAATCTGCAAGGGTATTCGAACTTCGGCACGGCCAAAGTCCATCTTTCTAGTTTTTTTTTTTTGTTTCTTTCTTTGTTGTTTTTTTGTTTTGTAAATGCGCGGGCAGCTAAGTGACTGAGGAGAAGGAAGTAGCCAGTTGTTGTTGTTGTTGTTTCTCTTTTGTTGCTATTGTTGTTGTTGTTGCTATTGTTGCGGTTTGTCTTTGGTGGTGGCTTCTGCTTTTGGTTAGGGAACAACATTTTGTCGGTTGTTTAGTTTGGCTTTTGCGCACAGTTCAACTCATTAGCCAGTTATCATCATCTAATAAAGCAAACACACGCACACGACACCACACCACACCACACACACACCACTCGCTGACCACTGGTGGTGCTGGTCAGTGATGGTTAGCGTTTCGGGAATGACTCTCTGGTGACTTTTTGGGACAAACAAACAAACAAAAACAAAAAAAAAAAAAAAAAAAAAAAAGAAGCACTTGCCCATTTGAAAATGTTGCCATTGTAGTAGTTATTGTAGTTGTACATATAGTTATAGATGTTGTTGTTGTTGTCTGTGATAATTAAATGAGTTGGAGAGTCTATTAATTTCATACGCCCCTCTTTAAAAACAAACAATAACAGAAAAAAGAAAAAAGGGAAAAAGGTCAAGTAGATCGTGTTGTTGTTGTTGTTCTTGTAGTAGTAGTAGTAGTTGTTGTTGCTGCTGCTGTTGTTGGTACTACTTAATGAGTTTTCACTGTGTACTTGATACTTGGTGCTTTAGTAGGTAAAGTTTTGTTTTTTCCTTTTTGTTTTTTTTTGGTCTTCCCTCCTCCATTTGCATGCAACATTTAGAGAAAAGATTGGGGTTACATAGATGTTGAAAGATATTATGGGGCATGGGGCATGGGGCACACACATGCGTGCTGCAAATATCTTTCAAGTTGCTTTTAATTAAAAGATATACACGAAATGGACATGCATGCATGTAAAAAATGTATTCTTTCTTTTTTTTCTTCCTCTTTTTATTATTATTGCAAAGTGCGGAAGGGAGTGAAAAGCGATTGAAGGAGGGGGGTAGTGGTGGCAATGATCTCAGCTAGAAGTTTCAGTCAGAGTTATTAATTACATGTAAAACTTAATAAAACTGTAGCAAATTGTGGAAAATTTTTATTCTTAGTTTATATATATATACATATGCATACACAGATATAGTCAGACAGACGTAATTCAATACATACTATAAAATACAGGTGCTAACTGTATAAAATATCTGATCGGAAATGCCTTTTGATAAGGTTATAATATAATTAGTATATATGTATGGTTATCTATCAGCAAAAACTGAAAAAAAAACATTAGCCACCTTTTTTTTAGAGTACAACATATAAATGTATATAAGATAGTTGCTATATTTTATATATATTTTTTTCAAAATTTTTTCTTTATTTTATAGATATAGAAAAATTTATTTTTTCTATATTTCTTTTTACTATATGTATATATTTTTTCTATATATATATATATATACATATATGTAGAAATATATCTTATATATATAAGATCCTTGGTCACGGCATCACGCGTGAATGTCTGGACCGATTACAAAAATTCTTTTTTAGTTGTATTTGTTATTATTAGGAGAAGGTTCTTACGTTAAAAAATATTAAGAAAATCTCTCATGCCATGTTTTATACGCATATTATCTTTAAATTTTTGGCAAGACAATACGAAATACAAGAACATCTGATCTGCTAAATGTGACCATCTGTTTGGTGTGGCCGTTATAAAAAACCGATCTGTTTACAGAAATCAGTTTGAGTCAAATCTTTATTATAAAATATAAAAAGCTCGATTTGAAATCCATAGAAACTTATTCATAAAATTAAAGTATTTGCAGTTGGATTTTCGTTTTTAACAATGCCACCAACCAGACGTACAAGCTTAGGCCGCAGAACTCGAAATACGGCAAGTCAAAGAAATATAAGAGCAAATCAAACTGATGAGCAACGCGAAGCGCGAAATGAACTTGAATGGAATCGATATGATAGAGTAGAGAGAAGCAGTGAAGAGTACAGAGTTTAGTGTTTAAATGAATCCTAAGAAATAAACACTATTATGAAAATATATATTTTGTTTTTTATTTCATTAAAAATTAGTAAAGCCATTTTCAGGTATAGCGAGACCAGGGAATTATGGATACATTTTTATAGGGAGGATTCAGTTCAAATTGAATAGGTACTCATACCTAAGATAGGTCAGCTATACAAAATAAAGTAGTGCATCATTGCAACGCTAAGGCGGTACGAAGTTCGCCGGCTCAGCTAGTTTTTTATATAATTTTTATATGTTTTTTCTATATATTTTATATATTTATATATTTTATATATTTTTTTCTATATATTTTATATATTTATATATTTTATATATTTTTTTATATACTTATATTTTTTATATATTTCTTATACATATTTCATATAACAATAGAATTTAAACAATAAATTTTTAGAAAAATTATTTCATAATGAATTTTTGGAAAACATTTTACAATCATTTTGAAATATTTTTGAAATTAATTTAGAACTTTTACAGCTCACATTTACATGTTTTCCATCCTGGAAATTATTTCAATTCATTTAAGATATTTGCCAAAAAAAAAAAACAAAACCAAAAACAAAATTTGATTAATTTTGTGCACACGTTTCCCCTCCCCCTCCTCCCTCTCCCTCCCCATCCTCCCTTACTACTGACAAGTTCTTTTATTATCCATGAATAATTACATGCGAATTTATTTGCCCTTCTTCTATGTCCCCCCCAGCGCCTTTCTTTCCCCCCTCCCCCCAACATATCAATCCACTCGATCAGAGACTAGACTATTATTTATTATGCATGCAATAAACAAAAAAAAAAAGAAAAAAAAAATATAAAATAAATGTTTGTGTTGTTCAGACTTTCAATTGAAAAATGAGATCATCGATTCAGTAGTCCAGAGACCATCAGCGATCAGCAAAGAACAATAATTAAAATTATTTTATTTTATTTTTATTTTTTTTATGTTTTTTCTCTTTGGATTTATCATTGTGAAATGTTTAATAAACAATGTCAATGGCATTGGCATGACATGGCGTCTATGAGAGACAGAAAATAAAAGGAAAAATTATCTAATGGCAAAGTCAGTCAGTCAGTCAGTCAGTCAGTCAGTCAATTGCAAATGCCACTTGGCAACTGGCTTAAGATCTTAACGGATTAGTTTTAAGCCAAGTCAAGCAGCCAAAATAACCAACAATGTAATCAATTAGAGGACATCTCGCAATGGGGAGACATTTTTTTTCTTCTCTTTATTTCATTTTGCATTTGCATAGAGTTTACACACACGAGCACACACACTTACACACACACAATGATTGATGTGCCCCATGCCCATCTGTGCCCTGACAGCGACAACTTCCGAGTTGCTTCCAACGGAACTCGTGCTTGTCTTGTCAATCGTGGCTAAAATTGACAGTCAACTTAACTTGGCCATAACATAGACTTTAAATCAGATTCAGAGCCGCCTCATCATTCCAGTTCTAGGCCAGGCCTAGTTCAGTCCATTCTGGCTAGTATAAATTTTGGTTGCGCATGCGCCCAATTATGGCCATGTCTGTCTTATGGCCACGAAACAACATAAACAAAAACAAAAACAAAAACAAAAAAAAACTAAAATAATGATTTTGGTAAGAAAACTGTGGGATTCTTTTTTTTTTGGCTTCTTTACTTTTTATGGAAAAAGTGTTTTGATTGAGGATTAAGGCAAGGCAAGGGCTTAATTAAAAACTCTCTTCTCATTGCGAATTGAAACAAACAAAAATAAAATTAAAATTAAATAATTAAAATTGATTAATCAAAAATCAATCAAAAAATCTAAAAATTTCAATATTAAAGTATTTTGTTTTTAAATTGATGCTGAATAAATAAATTAAAATAAATTTAATTTTGGGAAATTTTTAGTTTTATCTTTAAATTAATGCTGATAAGTTTTTTTTTTCCAATACTTAGAGTATATATGTATATATATATATATATATATATTGTATCATAGGGGGGCAACAAATCTATATTCACATATGTACATATATACAGTATAGGGGCAACTTAACGATAATGCTATATTTCTTTTTTTCATCAGATTCGGGAGGAGTAAAATAATTCCTTTTCTTTTTTCTTTATTTTTTTTTTTTTTTTTTGCATTATTTTCAATTGTTAAATTTTAAGTTATTTTGTCTTTTCGCTCGGTATTATATAAATGTTCTGGAAAATTCATCTCAAATGCCTAATTGGAGGGAGAGATTTTCTTATTGGACAAATGTGTCTATATAGCTTAATGGGAATCCAATTTTATTTGCTCTTTTTTCAGAAATTGAAACTTTTATTTAGTCTAGACTCGAAACTTGTAACATTTTAAAGCTTTATTAATTATATATATATATATATATATATATATATATATATATATTTTGTTTATTTTCCTGGAAATTAAAATATAAATTAACCCTTTTTTCCATCTCACAAGATATTTTAACTTTAAATTTAAATTTATTTATATTTATTTGTGTTAAAATTATAGTCACATATTTTTATTTATATTTATTCATATTTTTTATTTTTTTGTTTATACATATTTGTTTATATTTTTTATACTTTATTATATTTTTTTATATTTATTTATTTATTTTTTTTTTATACTTAATTCTATGTTTTATATTTATTTAACTGTTTTATATTTATTTATATTTATATCATTTTTTTGTTACATTTATTTATAATTTTTTCATATTTATTTGTAAATTTTATTAAATTTATTTGTATTTTCTTATATTTATTTATATTTTATATAATCACATTTTTTCTTTTTTTTTTGTTTTGTTTTTATTTCTTGTTAATTTTTTATAAATAAATATGATAAATGTTTTTTTTTTGTATTTTTAGTTTTGCCTTGAAATTTCGCTTCGACGCATTTTTATTCGACCCACAGAAATTGTTGTTTTACATACATTTTACATAGAGTCTCGAGCGAGAGGCTTTTGTTTCATGCTAAAATGTTATCAAAAATTGTTTTATGTTTGAATTTAACTTTATTTTTTTTTCTTTTTGAGTTTTTTTGATTACTTTAAAGATGAATCATACATATATATGTATGTATGTATGTATGTATATACATAATTATGTATATATATTTATGTCATTTTATGTATACACACATATTTATGTATGTATGTGTATGCTATACGCTTATCAGGAGGGCAATTAATGTCTTGAATTCCTATGAAAATAAAAACGATAATGAAAATGAAATACTATAGTTTTATCTATCAGTTTTATCCACTCACGCACCACATGGCTAACATCCATACATACATACATGCATATGTATGCATGTATATGCATATCTTTTGTCTTATCTTGGCCACATTGATGGTGGTCGCCCAACATCCCAAGACATCTTCAAAATCTTGTTTAAACATTTTCTTTATTTTTTTTTTTTTTTTTGTTCATTTATGTATTTAATTTTTTGTATTTTTGTTTTGTGTAAGAATAATTAAATATTGCCACAAAACTGACGGGCACTTCCGGTTGGGCCAGCAGCCAGCAGCCAACATCCAGCCAGAGTCAACTCTTTCCATAAACATTTGAAGGGCTTTTGCAATCGTTCGTTCGTTCGGTCGGTTGTAACTACCAAAATGGGTTTTTTTTCTTCTTCTTTTTCATTTTTTTTTTAAGTAAATCTTTCCAGAATGAGAAGCAAATGCGACGCGTGCCTCAGTCTCTGCCGCTGCCACTGCCGCTGTCAATCAATTAACACGGACTCGACCATTAAACTGAGCAAAAAACAAAAAAAATAAAATAAGAGAAAATAAAAAGACGAACAAAAATTTCCATAGAAACAATAAATAAGATGCATTGCAGGGCGGGCGCTTGCCTTGTTGTCCGCTTCCGCTATACAATTCTCTTCCCTCTATGCCTACCCTCGCTTTCTTTCTTTCTCTCTCCCTCCCTCCCTCCCTCCCTCCCTCCCTCCAGCCATCAACTTCTCGATGGTTCTGAAATATTAATGTTGTAAAATTAAAAAACCATAAAAGAAAAGTGAAAAATTAGTTGTACATTGACCCACATATTGTCCGCGTCTTGGTGCTTAAAGCGAAGCTCCCCTTCCTTCTCCCCAAACCCCCATCCCCTTTCCGCATCCTCCCTTTTGCTGTTGGCTTTTCTTTTTTGACTTTTCATCGCCATCGGATTGAGTGTAGTTGAGGCCCCCACACACTCCCCACTCCCCTCTCCCCTGTTTGTTCCTTCTTTGCTTGCATGCCCCCAATTGCGGGTGCCAAGAAAATGCGTTGTTGCTTAATTTCCTTTCCCCCCACCTTCTCTTTTCCACCACCACCCCTACCCAAAACCCAGAAATATTATATACATTCCCCCTTTATCTGTCTACCCCCCCTCTTGCCTTGCTTTTGGGCTTTTGGCTTTTGGCTTTTGGCTTTCCATGGCTAACGTTAGAGTGCAGCGATTTGCTATCTCTTTATCTCTTTCTAAACTTCATGACCCTCCCCCTCCCGCCAACCCTCTTCTCTCCTCACCCCACACCCCAATCATTCAGCTCTATTTGTTTGTTGTTGAATATTTAAATTAAATTTTTGAAAATTAAAAGCACGTAAATTCAACAGCTGTTGCTATTGTTGTTGTTGCTGTTGCTTTCCATATGTGTGTGTGTGTGTGTGTATGTATGTGTGTGTAGGCGCAACACCAGCAAAATGTGTTGCGATTCATATGTGCATATAGTATATATAGATATATATACTTATATATATTTACTTGCTACCCTAGAGGACTTCACTTACCAAGGCTAAAAGGTTATTAATTATATATATATGTATATATACATATATATATATATACATATACATATACATATACATATACATATATATATATACATACATATATATATATATATATATATATTCATTTCAAATCAAGTAAATCCGGTTCAATGATTTTGTGTGTATTAATTATAATTATAAAAATTGCACAAATTTATTTGCTTAATTTGATTGATTGATTAAATGATTGAAATTCTTTAATTATATATTGATTTAGAGGGTATCAATTGAACGTATAACTTATTTTTACTATATTTCGATATTTGTTGATCTTCGAGACATATTCCAATGACTTTTGCCTTGCTCATCATCATCGGAACGCAACACACTCTCCATTTGACCTTAGCTTGTTTGTGCAGCTTAAAGTAGATGTTGTTGTTGTTACTGTTGCCGGAGTTGTTGCTGTTGTTGCTGTTGTTGCTGTTGGTGACTCGCCAACGTCAATGTACGACGCAAGCCATCGGCAATATTTGTGCGCCGACGCCAATGGAGAATGATTGGTGACCCAAAGTTGTTGTTGTTTTTTTTTCGGTTCGTCGCAGCGGCGCCGTTGAACGCATTCAGTTGAACGCCCACAATAATACAACAATATATATATATGTACATATATAGATAGATAGATAGGTGGTAGGAAGTATGTATATATGTATACATATTGATATTATATTTTGTCTATTTTTTTTCTTCGTTTTTTTTGTTAATACTATTTATGTTGATTTCCCATTCATCGACAAAATGGTAAAACTGAAAACGAAAACATGCAAATTGAAAGCGAATTGAAATCGGTTTGGTTTATTTTTTTTTTCTCCTTTTTTTAAAGTGTATGTGTGTGTGTGTGTGTATTTGAGACAAGCCAAAGTAACTTGACCAGGCTAGGCGAGTAGACTAACCAACCAGAAGATAGCCATTTATATGTGCCATTAATCGATTGTCAGCTCAGCGGACGGGCAACATCGTCATAGCCATTGCCCCAGAGCCCAGAGTATAAGTTGTTGCTGACAACAACAACGATAACCAGTTGTTGTTAGTTGTTGTTGTTGTTGTTGTTGTTGTTGTTGATTGTTGCTGCTGCTGTTGCTTGTTTCCCCTATTTATATATTAAGTTGAGAACATTGATTCTCATGTGCGCCATGTGACAAATA